>CM029559.1:6877818-6957818 GCA_017141385.1 Sogatella furcifera
TAGCTCGGTCAATATTGGTTCAAAAATTATAAATGTGGTCTCTTATTGTAAAGCAGAATGTGTTCTACAATTTGAGACCAAATTTATATTTTTTGAACCAATAGTGATCGAGCTAGAGTTATTTTCCCATCCTACCAATTATCCTGTATTATCGAGCAAAGAAGATTAGTAAGACAAGTTGAAGAAATGACTGTAGCACGGTCAATATTGGTTCAAAAATTACAAATTTGGTATCAAATTGTAGAGCAGAATGTGTTCTACAATTTGAGACCAAATGTATATTTTTTGAACCAATATTGATCGAGCTGGAGTCATTTTCCCATCTTGCCAGAATGTCTTCTTTGCTTGTACAGACTATAATAGCTGACGACAAAAAGTTAGGCGGTTTCGTCTGTCTCTTGTACGTGATGTAACCTACTAACAGCTGATGTAAAGCATCTAATGTCTCATTGGATTTCAAAACAACTTCCAGGCATAGCTAAATGGCAAGTTTAATTGACAACAGCAAGGAGCAGACCTGTTGGTGTCATCCCTGATGTAATTAGAGTGTCATTCATTTAATTCATTCTACTGAAACTATTGAACTTATTGGTTAAAACCATCCTATTGCTCTAAATTCAAAATTTGTATAATACGGTGTTTCTCCTCGACTACAAATTCCTGTGCTGCCAAAGAAAATAACCGATAGTCCATTGACGATGGCTTGAGACGAGATAAACAAAAGCTCTGAATGTGTGTGTGTATGCGACTGGAGTGGCTTTGTTTTAGCCACGACATAAACAAGTCACAGCAATGCCAAAATCCCGAATTTTGTTGTCGGGACCGTAACCAAAGCATCGACACAAAAACTTTTACTATAATTGTTTGTTAATTTTAGGTTCATACAGTCGAGAGACAACCGAAACAAACAATTTCCCAGTGTGTTTCTTTCAAAAATTTTACTTAAAGATACTTATTCTGAATTGCCTACAACAAAATTCGTGATTTCGGCATTGCTGTGACATGTTTATGTCGTGGCTAAGACAAAGCCACTCCAGTCGCACACACACACACATTCAGAGCTTTTGTTTATCTCGTCTTGAGCCATTATGAATGGACTATAGTTTCGAACTTATTATTTACCAAAATCTATATCTATAAAAGCGAAATGGCACTGACTGACTGATACATTCATACATTCATTCATCACCAGAACTAAGAATCCACAGAACCGAATGCGTTCAAATTTGGCAGGCATGTTCAGTTGGACGTTTAGACGCGCGCTAAGAACGGATTTTAGGAACGTTTCAAGGATACGCCAAATATTCAAGTTTTTCGGCGTTTTCTCAATTTTTTCGAGAACCAATCGGTAGAAAATGTTGATATTTGGTAGATAGGTTCAGATAAGGTCTAGAAATGTTGTGTTAAAATATTTTTGAATTCCGTTCAAGATTACGCCAGTAATCAGGTTTTACAAAATTGTTGATGTATTGCGGGTTGCATATCTTCCTCCTTGATACGACCAATCTTTACTGTAAAGTCAATGGTTCAGCGAGATTATAGATAAACTAATTTGGAAGATATTGAATCAAGTTTCAAACTATGCCCGATATAGTTCCCAAGGTTACGCTCAATATTAGCGTTTTACTATTTTTCGGAATTTTCTGAGTTTTTTTTTTTTTTTTGATTTTTCGAGAATAAATTGGTAGAAAATGTCGAAATTTGGTGAACAGGTCCAGATTAGGTCTAGAAATGCTGTGTTCAATAAGTTTTGAATCCCTTCTGAACGGAATTTGCAGGCGAGCGAAGCGAGCCTGTTTGACTTACTGACACTGCTGATACTGTCGGGGGTCCAGGGGGCGGAGCCCCCTGGCTAGGCGGAGAAGGCGAGCGAAGCGAGCCTGCTGGCTAGTTTGGTATAAAGACGTTTTAGACGTTAGTCTGTGTTTTTAGCCAACAAGATTATTATTTTCTGTAAATGGATACATAATAAATAAATAAAACACATTGGTTAAACAAACTAAGGTAGGTTAAAACTAAGCCATTAAGGTACTCCTATAGTCTGTTCAAGCAAAGAAGAGCCTCTGGCAAGATGAGAAAATGACTTCTTCTCGGTCAATATTGATTCAAAAATTATTAATTTGGTCTCACATTGTAGATCAGAATGTACCATACAATTGAGACGAAATTCATAATTTCTTGAAACAATATTGAGCGAGTCATTTTTTCATCTTGCCAGAATGTCTTCTTTGCTTGGACAGACTATAGATAATGTTTTTAAATTCAAAGTAAATTAAATTAAAGAGAAAGTAAAGTAAATTAAATAGACAATAGATGCTTTACATCAGCTGTTAGTAGGTTACATCACGTACAAGAGACAGACGAAACTGCCCATCTTTTGGCATCAACTATTGAGCTATCTCTACCGCTTAGCTTGCAACCAATGACGCTTGCTTCAGACGCATGTAATGAGGCATGCTTCACACGCTTATAAAATCGACCCCCGATTCAACATGACGTTTAGTGGTTAGATAGGCGTTGTTTCTATAGTCTAATCGTACAAAGAAGACATTCTATCAAGATGAGAAAATGACTCCAGCTTCGTCAATACTGATTCAAATATGATGAATTTGTTCTCAAACAGTGTAAAACACTCTGCTCTACAATTTGAGACCAAATTTATAATTTTTGAACCAATATTGACGGAGCTGGAGTAATTTCCTCATCTTGCCAGAAGGTCTTCTTTGCTTCAACAGCCTATAGTTTCGAAGTCTGCCGCTAGGAGCGTTTCAGTGCTGGCAATCAGCTGATTTGTTCAAGTAGTTACTCAAAGTGCCGCTAGATCGTGCTGACGTCCACTCAGATGATAAATTTCTGGATGAGATCACTCGTTGAAGTAACTGTGTATAGTCTCCCCCAAGCAAAGAAGACATTCTGGCAAGATGGGAAAGTGGCTCCAGCTCGGTCTATATTGGTTCAAAAATTTGAAATTAGATCTACAAATGTAGAGCAGAATGTTTTCTACATTTCGAGAACAAATTAATCGTTTTTGAACCAATATTGACCGAGCTGGAGTCATTAAACCATCTCGCCAGATAGTCTTTTTTGCTCGACCAGACTAGAACTAAGTAAGATGTTTAGTTGCATTAGTATGGATTCTTTATCTGTTATTTTAACTTGTTTTTCGTTATTTTTGTGCGTCTTCCTCTTTCTTTTCTTTTTCTCCTATTTCCCTTATTTTTCTCCTCCTCCTCTTCTTCTTCGTCTTCCTCCTCCTCCTCCTCCTCCTATTCCTCCTTCTCCTTCTATTTCTCCTTCTACTTCTCCTCCTCCTCCTCCTCCTCCTCCTTCCTCCTCCTCCTCCTCCTCCTCCTCCTCCTCCTTCTCCTCCTCCTTCTCCTCTTCCTCCTCCTCCTTCTTCTCTTCCTCCTTCTCCTCCTCCTCATCCTCCTCCTCCTACTCCTCCTCCTCCTCCTCTTCTTCTTCCTCCTCCTCAACCGTTTCTCATTTTCCACTTGATGAATTCACTACAACAGTAATTGATTATAATCAGCTGTTTCAGCAACAAATATATTGTAGACTTGAAGTACTGACTCCGGCTGTATAATTATTTTCCATCTTCTCCTTCTTCTTCCTCTGTTCTTCTTCTTCTTTTTCTTCTTTCTCCTCCTGTTCCTCTTCTCCTTCTCGTTCTTTCACCTTTATAATACAGTATCTTCTTTTTTCGTATTTTTCTAATATTTCGCTTCTTTCAACGGAATGAACTGTTGCTAGTCCTTTCAGTTCTAGCCTGAATAGTTATAATAACTATTTTTCTTCCTCTATCATTACAATAGTTAATAGATGGTCAGTTTGTTGTTATACGAGGTAGTTTTGTTTAGAATAGAATTGTCAGGTTATCATTTTTTTCTAGTTTCCTTGTGGAAATTATTTTCCAAGACCTAGAGAGTTCATTGATGTTTTTTCAATTTTCCCGTACATTCTTTTTCTACAATTCTATGCTGGCTTTTTAAGTATTTTTTTTCTATTTTAGTAGTTATGAATGATGGAACTTTTCTCATGTGTTATGGTTAGTTGCACAATACTCATATTTTTCTTTTAAACAATTAGAATATAGAGTAAAAACCAAGTTGGATACTTAAGACGATCATATTTATTGAAATTCCCACAAGAAGTTGCATAATATTTAGGCCAGCTCTAATTTTATAGGTATTTCAGCGAAGTAGTTTTGTTTAGAATAGAATAGAATTGTCAGGTTATCATTTTTTCTTCTAGTTTAAGAAGAAAAAAGGCTAGAGAACTACATCTCCTTTCCAATTCAATCATACCCTATATTTATTTATTTTACAGACAATAATAACTTATTAAAAACACAGACTTATGTCCAAAACGTCTTCATACCAAATTTTTATGAATAATAAAGTTCGAAACTAGGTTATTTTTTGTAGCACTTCAATTAAGAATAAATTTATAGTCCAGGAGAAATACCAAATTATTAAATTTTGAATTTAGAGCAATAAGGTTATTCCAAATTAATTAATTCATCAAGTGTAATTTTTCTTCTCCATGTTGTAACATATTATTAGTTATTGTATCATTGTTTGCCTTGTTGTTAAGGGCTTCTTATGCATGTTATTGTATAAATACAAAATCACAGTACCATTTTTATTTCTTCAACACAGCATGTTTTTCCTTTCCTATTATTAGCTTATGGCTTTATTTGGTGGGGAGACCAAAAGGTGTTCCACCTCGCCGACAAAACCTTGTTTAGTTGGAAACATGGTAGAAGTTCTTGAATATTTTCACATTTATTTTGATTCGGATTTCCTGTTCAAGTAGTGTGAATCAAAACTTGAGAATGCCTCTTAGGAGAGCGTAACTTGTTGTTTCAAAATGAAAAAATTACTAGAAGGATTGTTTCATTTTGATTACATCCATTAATTTAAATTATATCACTGTTTATGCAGCACTAAACTTGAAAAACCATAGGATAGTCCTTTAATCAATCCAACTTTTCCTATTCGTATGCAATATAATCCTGTATTTTCATTCCTATCAAAATAAATATATTATATAGTGTCATCTAAAAACTTTTTTTAATGAAACCCAGTAAAATTATACGCGGATTCTAGTGTTTTAAACTGATTTTTCATGTGAAACATTTCACTTTAGACGATTCAAACATTCAAACAGTTTACCGCGAGGGTGGAGTCGTACTGCTAGCGCTCCACGCGGACTATTCGGGAACTAAATGCCGGTAAGGCAAGATGGCTGATCATATGGGGAGTGGCATCACTTTTTGGCAGATGTCTCAGGTCGCAAACCTTCTTCCCAAAGTTTAGTGGCAAAAATTAACTAGTTAACACAATTTTTCTATCAAAATTACTTCGAAACATAGTTATTTATCGTTTGTTACTAGTAGTTCAACGTTTACCGGCCAGCTATCACGCATAAATACACTTGAAATCAAATGAGACTCAGTGAAAATCCACCCAGATAGTTTGACGTTTCACATCAGGAATCTTTAGGAGTATCGCAATGAAATTTTGTTCTACAATGTGTAGTATAATTTCTTGAATTGTTACAACAAACAACCATCGTCAATCGATTAATTGTTTCACTAACCAAACCTTACTAAAACTGTGCAAGTTATAGAAATCCTGTACATACGTCATCTACTTTAGATAGATTCGGCTAAAATCTTGTGAAATCTAACAAAAGTATTATTGATTTGCTGATAAAATCGTGTAACAATTAGTGTGATAAGCGTTGAAAGTAGAACTCGACCTCCAAATACAATACTACTTCTGAGAGAACCGTGAGTAACCACTTCATTACCAGTAAACTTGATTGTAATTTGGGTAATTAGAATGTAACCACTGTGCAATACGGAAGGTGACATGGTCTAACTATTCCATAAATAAATTACCTTGAATTTATTCACAATATGATAAGAAAATTGAAATATTTTCAAGTACATGTTGAACGTACTACTGCACCCTTTTCAACATTGATCGGTTTGATGGTTTTTAGTTTTGTCAACAGATTTATCAAAGATATGTTGTTATTTCAATGTCCCTGTCATGAGAATACTATGTGAATCTGTAATTGCCAATTAATTTACTATTTGTGTCATAATTGCAGTAAAACCCAATATGGCAGACTGTAAGGTGTTGTTAATGCAGACTATATCTATATTTATTTAGTTCCGGTTGTATTTTTCAAGTAGGCTACAATTCTGTCATGGTTAGTTATTGAATAGAATGACAAATTTGTGGAAATTAGATGATCTTTTAGCTTACCATTGAAATATGAACGATTTCTTAAAAATTTAGGCTACTTTACTACTTATAACCTTCCCATCTTTATTTCACTTCATTATTTTAAAAATTTCAATACTTCATCCTTAATCATTCATATTTTTATAGCTGTGTAAATTTAAGCTGAGATTCCATCCTTGAAATGAATTGAGTTATCAGTAATATCTACTTCAAGACATAACTTATGATGAACAGCTGTTTCAATGACCTGTTGAATATTTCTACCAGTTTCATAATATCTTCATCAAAACAGCTGATTTTCAAGTTGTAGCTAGATGATTTAGTTGAAAAATAAATGAAAATCAAACACCCTTTTAAAAAACTTTAAAATTATTAAAACACACATTTTAAATAGCCCTAAGTTTTAAAGTTTAGTTTTCTAGATGATTTAATTTCTTCTCAATTTATTGAGTACAATAATAATATAATGTAATATATTGAGTACAATTTATAATAGTACAGTTGATCGACCTATCTTATAGCTAAAAGTTGTGCGATTTCTTTTGTCTCTTGTACGTGATGTAGCCTAACCTACTAACAGCTGATGTAATGCAATAGCAGGCTACAGCTGATTAACCCAACTCTTATCTAAAGCCAAAAGGTTGGCCAGTTTCTTGTAGGTGAACCTAATAACTTATGTAGACTGAAACATCTATATTCTATAGTCTCTTTTGATTTCAAAAACATCATCTAGTCATAGCTAAATGACAACTCTAAATGATTACATCAGCTGAAGGAGCAGACACAACCGTCTAAATTAGGTGTCAGCTGTGATACCCACTCTATACCCTATTCACGATCACTTGAGACGAAATGAACAAACGTTTTGCGCATGTGTGCGGGTAAAGGAAGGTATTACTTCATACGACGGTCGGCCGCAGTCGAACAGCTGTAGCCAATCACATTTATTGGATTCTCCTCAAGCTCCAACAAATATAGCTACCTGTACATGCAAAAAGTTTCTTTATTTCGTCTCATGTGATCGTGAATAGGGTATATAGATATAATCGGCTGAAGGGTTGGTTGTACAATAACTCGAAAGCATACTCCTTTTGAATATTTTGTAAAATTAAGTGGAGTTAGCAATTGAAAAAACATTCGCTCCGGCAGCTGGCGGTCGGAAAGAGTGCATTTCAAATGCAATTCTATGATGGCTCAAATCATATGACATATGACAGGGTATGAATTCAAAGGTGCCGTTTTCGAAAAACACAATTTTCGGCATATCATTCGCCATTTTTTATTGGATTTTGTCCGTTGATGGCTCAAATTGTAGGGCATAATAAGGGTATTATTCACACCAATTTTCAAAACGATCAAGTTATTGGTCGATTTGAAGTGATTTTTTAAAATTTTCATCCCCTAATTTCAACCCCTTCCCTTGGACCAATTTGGCTGGTTAACGAACTTGACCGATATATTAACACTAATGATTTTTGTGCAAAATTTTGTCGCTCTCCGACAAGCCCTTCGGGAGTTATCGTGTTAACATGAATCTGTACATATATAAATAAATATATATAGATATATGAATTTGAACGGACATCAGATTCGTGTTCTAGGGGCTCGGAAACGTGTAAAAAATATATCACATCATAAATTTTCTATTGTCAGGGCAAGACCACTAGTGCATTTTTTCGAATTAAATGCACTAAAAGGGTTCATTAAGTTCATATAGAAGGGTTTCAATACATCAAAATGTTTACTCTGAAAATTTTATTCCTTAAATTTTTCTGATCTTCCAGTAGACTAATTTTTCTATGTAAATATTTATTTTCACATATTGAATGGCCTCAAGTTCCTATAGTTAGTCCAACCAATGAGGAAATTCTGGCAAGATGGGAAAATGACTCCAGCTCGGTCAATATTTGTTCAAAAATTATAAATTTGGTCTCAAATTGTAGGAAACATTCTGACCTGCAATTTGAGACCAAAATTTTAATTTTAAAACCAATATTGATTGAGCTGAAGTCATTTTCCCATCTTGCCAGAATGTCTTCTTTGCTTGGACAGTCTATACAAAAGGGAGAATATTGACCAATAGATTTCAATTTGAAATAATTCTACTATCAGTGAATATTATATTGGTCTATCTATTTAAGACTCTATTTGTCTATCTGGGTTCTTGAAATCATACTATTTATTTTAAAAGTGTTTAGCTATAGTGCAGTAATCTTATCTGTATAGTCTGTCCAAGCAAAGAAGACATTCTGGCAAGATGGGAAAATGACTCAAGCTCGGTCAATATTGGTACAAAATTTATAATTTTAGTGTCAAATTGTAGATCAGAATGTTTTCTACAGTTTGGGACAAAATTTATAATTTTTGAACCAATATTGACCGAGGTTGTGTCATTTTTCCATCTTGCCAGAGGGTCTTCTTTGCTTGGACAGACTATATGATTCACCACCTAACCGGTTTTAAATTTTCACAATTTTTTATTTATTTAAAATCCAATATTATTCTGATCAAACAGTGGAAAACCTAAAGATAAGAGATGTAAAATAACTTATTCAAGAACTGAAAAATGAGGAAAACCTCACCGAAATAAAATTGAAACCAGGTCATAAATCAATAAAAACTTCCATATATTTCCAATTACTCATTTCAGTTACAGTCTGTCCAAGCAAAGAAGACATTCTGGCAAGATTTGATGATGACTCCAGCTCGTTCAATATTGGTTCCAAAATTATAAATTTGTTCTCAAATTGTAGAAAACATTCTGATCTACTTTTCTAATCTCCTTTTCTTAGACTTATCTAAATGTATAGTTGTCTTCTGTCGTTCTCCCTGTCTTACAGGACTTGTAAATTCTATGAAACATACCCTTAGGAAAGGAATATGTCAAAAAGGCGTGGCTTAAGAGGTTAGGTTTAGGCTTGAGGTTTATTCTATACTATAATATACAAATCATATGATTTGATAAAGATGTGGAACTATGTATATACTATGTGTAGCACCCGCAGCCTAACCTTAAGCCTCACCTTATTTGACATGTTCTTACCCTTAGTATTGATTCACCATTGGGACCTATTGGGGTGACTTCCTTTTGTCGCTATTAATTTGATTATTGGTAACGTGCGGGTGAATTGTATTTTAATCATAGATGGTTATAGTCTGTCCAAGCGAAGAAGACATTCTGGCAAGATGGGAAAATGTCTCCAGCACGTTCAATATTGGTTTTAAAATTAAAAATTTGGTCTCAAATTGCAGGTCAGAATGTTTCCTATAATTTGAGACCAAATTTATAATTTTTGCAATATTGGTTCAAAATTATGAATTTGGTCTTAAATTGTAGAAAACATTCTGATCCACCATCTACAATTTGATAAGTTACCAAATTATTTAATAATTTATTTATATTTTTATTTTAATTAATTAATTTATTTATTTATAATACTAAATTTGAATGATGGGAAATTTACTCCAGCTCAGTTAATATTGTTTTAAAAATTTTAAATTTGGATTCAAATTGTATAAGTTATCAGAATGTATTCTACTATTTGAGACCAAATTGAAATTTTTGGAATGAATATTGTTCAAGCTGGAGTCGTCTTACCATCTTCCAAAAAGTTTTAAATTTTGTCTGAAATTGTGGATCATAATGTTTTTTTACAATTTGATATTAATTAAATAATTTTTGAACCAATAATGACCAAGCTGAAGCCATTTTTCCATCTATTGAAAGTATAAATTTGATCTTGAATTGTATATCAGAATGTTTTCTACAATTTGAGACTTGATCTATAACCTTTGTCCCAATATTGACAGAGCTAGAGTCATTTTCCCATCTTGTCGGAATGTTTCAGACTATATCAAGTAGAGTCTATCCAAGCAAAGAAGACCCTATGGCAAGATGGGAAAATGACTCAATCTCGGTCAATTTTGGTTCAAAAACTATCAATTTGATCTCAAATTGTGGGAAACAATTTGGGCCCTGGCTTATAAAGATTTACAGCTTGTTTTTCTGATGAAAAACAAGTGATTGGGATTGTAGATTCGCCAATAAAACTCTCGATTTACAATGTTCCAAATTTTGGAAAGGATCAGCTGTTGAATCAACGATCAGCCAAAACTCACTAGAATACCCTTACATTCCAATCCAAAATGGCCGCGATGGTTCGAGTGGAATAGGAATTCCCATGTATTCTTTATTCTTTCTTTACAATTGCGACTTGGTTTCCAAGTATTTTAAGCAAAGGATGAATGAGTGAAGATGAATAATGAAGGTTTAAGATGTAGGTTATATGTCTATGTAAATTGGTTCAGACGAAAAATTCACGATATTGCTGTTCAAACACGAATCATCGCGGCCATTACAAGGCTAGGGTCTTCTGACATGGTTTGTTTACGATTTTCTTTGTAGGTTATGATAATATTTTAGCGACAAAAATTATTCCTGTTCAAATCTCACTATAAAAATAATGATTGATATCTATTATTAAATATATTTATAATAATAAATCAATTCATGTATCAAAATCATTAAATTAGGAGCAAAGTTTTGGTTTTAAAGGAATAGCATTGGACTATCCCGATATTCTATTTACTTGAGGTAATTTCGTTTCATGTCATTTTTTCAATCAGCTGAAACTGTAAAATTTGCTTTTTATTGGAAACGTTTATGAGACAGAAACGCCCATAAAATCCACGAATTATGAGTAATGTGGATTGTAAAATGTTTATAAGCCAGGGCCCTGATCTTTTATTAAGACCACATTTATAATTCTTGAACAAATATTTACCAAGCTGGAGTCATTTTCCCATCTTGCCAGAGGGTCTTTTTTGCTTGTACAGAATATATTCTTCTTGTTTTTGCAACCTAATGCTTAAAGGAAGTAAAGAACATTCAAGTGATGATTCAAAAACATTCTTCTTATCATAGTGCTACTGATAAATGTTTGAAGCTTGGAACAAAGTTTTAAAAGAAAAAATGGGGCGTTCCCTTAATTGTTAGGTTGGGGTTTTTACTTTTATCTAATCTTTGGGGCACCCCCTGAACAATATTAAGATCAATTTTTGAAGCTATAAACAAATCTTTTTTTAAAAATGGGGCGTTTCCCCAAAATTGTTAGGTTTGGTCATTTTACTTGTATCTTATCTTTGGGGCACCCCCTGAACAATATTAAGATCAATTTTTGAAGCTATAAACAAATCTTTTTTTAAAAATGGGGCGTTTCCCCAAAATTGTTAGGTTTGGTCATTTTACTTGTATCTTATCTTTGGGGCACCCCCTGAACAATAGTGGCATAGAATAATAGATCTCTAATCTAGGATTCTCTTTGATAGCAGTATACTGCGCCCTAGATGTTTTTACTTGGAGCTTGATCTCCAAACGTATTTTGGTATGTTGCTAGTAGAGTTGAACGCATGAAAATATTACAATGGAAACTGGAACAGCAGAAGATCTTCTCTTTCGAGATGATACACAAAATTTTTCATGTATCAAATCCAATTAAAAGAACTTGTATCGTTATAGAAACGTCTTTAATAGCTGATGCCAGAAATTAGGCGGTTTCGTCTGTGCAACTATTCTTTGCTGAATCTCTTCATTCTGATTGTAGGTTTATTGTCTCTTCTTCTTCGTCCTTTTCTTCTTCTTCTTCTTCTTCATCATCTTTTTCTTCTTCCTCTTCGTCATTTTTTTCTTCTACATCTTTTCTTTTTTTTCTTCTACATCTTTTTATTAGTTTTCTTCCTCTTCTTCTGCTTTCTATTCAATTTCTTCTTCTACTTCTCCTTCTTCCTCTTCTCCTTCATCAGCTCTATCTTCCCCCAAGATCTCTATTCTTTCATCATATAGTTTTTTTGCATTCTTCTTCTTCTTCTTCTTCTTCCCTCTTCTTCATCGTCCTCTTCTTTTTCGTCAACTTTCTTAGTTTTCCTCTTTTTCTTCCATGAATACAGCTGACCGTCTAAAAGTTTCGTCTGTCTCTGTCAATAATACATTTTGAAATTTGAAATATTTTGCCAAAAAATACAATTTACAAATTCTAATTCAGTAAGATATTGTATAAAGAATTGAAAAAAGCATAATATTTAAATACAAAGTCGAATTCATAACTTATATTTATAAAATTGAATGAAAAAGATGTAACACAATTTTCATATAAATGAAGAGTCAAGAGAATGCAGAGAAAGATGAAAAGAAATAGAAAGGTATAAGAAAAGTACGAATAAACAGTAAGAGAAAAAGGAGAAACTTGAGAAATATGTACAGCTAACACCAAAAAGTTGGGCGGTTTCGTCTGTCTGTTGTACGTGATGTAACCTACTAACAGCTGATGTAAAGCATCTATTGTCTCTTTTCATTTCAAGAACATTACTTATGTAGGCAAATTTGAATGATAACTCCAATTGACAGCATCAGCTGTTGGAGCGCACAAGGAGTAGACAAAACCGCCCAACTTCTTGTAGGCATTCTGGAAAGATGGGGAAAATGACTCCAACTCAGTCAATATTTTTTTGAAAATTGTAAATTTGGTCTTTAATTCTAGAGAACATTCTGCTCTACAGTTTGAGACCAGATTGATAATTTTTGAACCAATATTGAACGAGCTGGAGTCATTTTCCCCATCTTGCCAGAATGTCTTCTTTGCTCGACCAGACTATAATAATGAGGACTGCTTTCAATTTTACATTGAAATTAGCTAATTTGAAGTTTCTTATCAAACGTCCAATTATATCATTTTATTGAATCAAAACATAACCTGAATTTGGACATTTAAATCAAAATTGGTGTAAAATGAAGTTTTGGGCAAACGCCTGTTTTTTCTCTTCTTTACTGTATTATTTTGATGAAATAAATAAATTGAATATCATTGTCTTTGACATTTTACATAATAAACATCATTAAAGCATTATTATTCATGATTTATTGTTATAGTCTGTCCAAGCAAAGAAGACCCTCTGGCAAGATGAGAAAATGACTTCTGCTTGGTTAATATAATATTGATTTGGTCTCAAATTGTGGATCAGCATGTTTTCTATGATTGAGACCAAATCAATAATTTTTGAACCAATTTTGATTGAGCTGGAGTCATTTTCTCAGCTTGTCAGAGGGTCTTCTTTGCTTGGACAGACTATACAATTGCGATTTGATAGCAAGTATTTTAAGCAAAGTTGATGATGAGTGAGTGGATAATGATGTTTAAAATTGTGAATGGAAAATGATGAAAATTTACATTATTGCTAAATGACAACTTTAATTGACAACATCAGCTGTTGGAGCGCACTAGGAGCAGACGAAACCGCAGATATGTTTATTGTCAGCTGTATATGCTTATTTATAGTACCTACTACAGTCTACAATGCTTGTTTTGTTAATGGTATGATATTGTCTGATCAAGCAAAGGAGACATTCTGGCAAGATGGAGAAATGACTCCAGCTCGGTTAATATTCGTCCAAAAAACAAACTATTTTGTCTCAAATTGTAGAAAGCATTCTGCTCTACAATTTGAGATTAAATTCATCATTTTTGAACCAATATTGACCGAGTTGGAGTAATTTTCCCATCTTGCCAGAATGTCTTCTTTGCTCGACCAAACTATAGTAACGTGAGGCATGAAATTTATTATTATTATTTTTCGGATATACACTGATATGACTTCATATCTCTGAAATATGATCGACTTAATGAGTGGGAGTATCCCTTGGTTGTATTGTATTTGTATATCCATATTGTATGGTTGTATATCCATTTATTATTGTAGATGCTTCTTCTATCTGGCGATCGAAATTGTTTAGGAACTGAATGAGATTTTTATTCCGAATTTAAATTCCTGTTTTCTATTTTATTAAGGATTAATGTCCGGTGCGTGGCTTATTAAATTAGCTGATTGAATTATTAAATTTTTTAAAACTTGTAAAATTAAAAAAAAAAAAAACTTTTTTTATAAAGCATCGCTGTCTAGATCGTCATGTCTGTGTTTCGGACTAATTTTCTATTTTTTTCTTGTATTAGACTATAGTATGTCCAAGCAAAGAAGACCCTCTGGCAAGATAGAAAAATGACTCCAGCTTCATCAGTACTTGTTCAAGAATTATAAATGTGGTCTTAATAGTAGATCAAATGGTTTCCTACAATTTGAGATTGAATTAATAATTTTTGAACCAATATTTACCGAGCTGGAGTCATTTTCCCATCTTGCCAGAGGGTCTTCTTCGCTTTGACAGACTATACCTACGTTGCATGGTTAGGTCGGTTTGTTCACATTTTGAGTTGAACTATTATATTTGAAGTTTTTACTTTTCAGCATGATGATTATTATTTGAATAATAATTTTAAAAATTGCTATGAGTTACTAGAGTGGAACACCTTTTGGTCTCTCCACCAAATAAAGCCATAAGCTTTATTAATTATTAGTAACTAGACTAGTAATACGAAATTAACACTGTAATAAGAGTACAGTTTCAATTTATTATATTAGTGAAAAACAAACTATTGAGGTATAGTCTGTCCAAGCAAAGAAGACATTCTGGCAAGATGAGAAAATTACTCCAACTTTGTCAATATTTTCTCAAAAATTATGAATTTGAGCTCAAATTGTAGAGCAGAATGTTTTCTACAATTTGAGACCAAATTTTTAATTTTTAAACCGATATTGATCAAGTTGGAGTAATTTTCCCATCTTGCCAGAATGTCTTCTTTGCTTGGACAGACTATATTGAGTTGGGCTAGAGTGTAGTCCGTGTTATTGACCTGCGCAATAGACAGAGATTACAACGAGAGAGAGAGTGAGACAGAGTGAGAGAGAGGGTGTGAGAGGGAGTGAGAGAGAGTATGAGAGAGGACGGAAAAAGAGAGAGAAAGAGAGTGAGTGAGAGGTAAAAGGAGAAATAGAGAGAGCGATAATTTGAAGAATATAGGAAAAGAACAGCTGACTCGAAAAAGTTGGGCAGTTTCGTCTGCTCCTTGTGCGCTCCAACAGCTGATGTTGTCAATTTGAGTGGTCATTCAGCTATGCCTGAATGATGATGTTTTTGAAATCAAAAGAGACAATAGATACTTTACATCAGCTGTTAGTACGTTACATCATGTACAAGAGACAGACGGAACCGCACAACTTTTGTACATATTTCTTAAGTTTCTCTTTTTATCTTACTGTTTATTCGTACTTTTCTTATACCTTTCTATTTCTTTTCATCTTTCTCTGCATTCTCTTGACTCTTCATTTATATGAAAATTGTTTTACCTCTTTTTCATTCAATTTTATGAGTATAAGTTATGAATTGTTCTTTGTATTTTGCATTATTTGTATTTAAATATTATGCTATTTTCAATTGTGTATACAATATCTTACTGAATTAGAATTTGTAAATTGTATTTTTTGGAAAAATAAATAATTTTCAATTTTCAAAATGTATTATAGACAGAGACAGACGAAACTTTTAGACGGTCAGCTATATTCATGGAAGAAAGAGAGGGAAACTAAGAAAGTTGACGAAAAAGAAGAGGACGATGAAGTAGAGGGAAGAAGAAGAAGAAGAAGAAGAAGAAGAAGAAGAGGAAGAAGGAGAATGCAAAAAACTATATGATGAAAGAATAGAGATCTTGGGGAAGATAGAGCTGATGAAGAAGAAGAGGAATAAGGAGAAGTAGAAGAAGAAATTGAATAGAAAGTAGAAGATGAATACAAAGAAGAAGAAGAAGAAGAAGAAGAGGAAGACGAAAAAATAAGAAGAAAGAGAAGAGGAAGAGGAAGAAGAAAAAGATGATGAAGAAGAAGAAACGGACGAAGAAGAAGAGACAAGAAACCCACAATCAGAATGAAGAGATTCAGCAAAGAATGGTTGCACTGCGCATGCTCTGTACCCTATATCTATATCTCTTTTATCTATATAGCAATGGAATGCAGTCGCTCGACCTTGAAATGCATTCTCAACTCAGATATAGAGGCACAATATAGATATACTGGATTTGATAATCCATACATATTTATCGATAGATATAGATGTACTGAATTGAATATTTATCAATAGATATACGCTTCACTGGCATTTCAAATATAGATATACTGTTACAGTTTGACCAAGCTGAGAAGATATTCTGGCAAGATGATCAATTGCCTTTAGCTCGGTCAATATTGGTTTAAAAATTATAAATTTGGTCTTCAATTGTAGGAAACATTCTGGCTACAATTTGAGACTAAATTTGTAATTTTTAAACGTATATTGATTGAGTGAAGTCATTTTCCGATCTTGCCAGAATGTCTTCTTTGCTTGGAAAGACTGTATCATTATAAAACAGCTGCTTCTATAATGATTTGAGACCATGGATCGGTGGATGCAAATATTATTATCTCTAGCTTGTCTTCCTCATTCTTGCTTTATCTTTCTTATGTTCGTTCTTTTCTCTTCTTCTTCGTAATTGAAATTGTTATTTTCTTTCTATTTCACATGACTTACTATGCCTACTTTGCATCCATTTCATTGACTGTTTCTTCTTCTTCTTCTTCTTCTTCTTCTTCTTCTTCTTCTTCTTCTTCTTCTTCTCTTCTCTTCTCTTCTCTTCTTCTCTTCTTCGTCTCTTCGCTCTTTTTTTTTGAAAGTTTCAATGAAAGAAAATACAATTTTAGGCCTAATTTATAACAAAATGCACTGACAAATGCAAAGTGTAGGTAAAAATCTAAGATTTCAATTCAACTTTTATGTTTTGTGTATCATTCCAATATAAATCTATTAATATTTCAATTTGGCAAAAGTGGGATGGATTCTAGTGAGCTGGATTCTATTGAATGGCCATAAGCCTCCTATAGTCTGTCCAAGCAAAGAAAGACCCTCTGGCAAGTTAGGAAATTGACTCCAGTTTGGTCAATATTGGTTCAAAAATTATCAATTCGGTCTCAAATTGTGGATCAGAATGTTCCCTACAATTTGAGATCAAAACGATATTTTTTGAACCAAAATTGACCGAGCTGAAGTCATTTTATCATCTTGCCAGGGGGTCTTCTTTGCTTGGATAGACTGTAGTAGACAGTTTTTGTGGAATTATCAACCATCATTCAAATCAACCATCATTCAAATCAATCATCATTCAAATCAACCATCATTCAAATCAACCATCATTCAAATCAATCATCATTCAAATCAACCATCATTCAAATCAATCATCATTCAAATCAATCATCATTCAAATCAATCATCATTCAAATCAATCATCATTCAAATCAATCATCATTCAAATCAATCATCATTCAAATCAATCATCATTCAAATCAATCTTCATTCAAATCAACCATCATTCAAATCAATCATCATTCAAATCAACCATCATTCAAATCAACCATCATTCAAATCAATCATCATTCAAATCAATCATCATTTTTATTGAAATTACATTATTTGTAATTTGCGCTATACTGCTCTTCTATCACTTTATTCTACACAGTCCAAAACAAGGTTATGTCAAATCATAAACCAATATTACAGATTTTCACTTCCAAAGAAATTTACACTAAAAACAATTTAGAATTTTGATCAGTTCACTTCAAAGTTACAATAATACACAAATAAATAATTCATTAAATAATAGTAGCATTCCACTATCTTCAATGTATTTTGCAGCTGTATTTTAAATTGAAAAGTTTTGCTCTTGCATTGAATTTTTTGTTTGTCAACATAATTGTATTTTAAGAATTTATTATGTATTTTTTGTTAGTTAATTTGAAAATTTAATTCTAAGCTTTCTTGGTTTTTGTACATGTATTTGTGGAAATAAATTTGAATTCAAAAGATTTCAATATCGCTACATGAAACGTTCAAGTTGGAAAAATATTCAATTTTAGAAAAGGATGTTAGTGAAAGAAAAACGAAAAGGTGAAGAAGGAAGATAAGAATAGAAGAATGAACAGTAGAAAAGTGGAGAAAGAAAGAGGAAAAGGCAGTAATATGTTTGAAGTTGTCTGCCTATCCCATTATTTGGAAACAGGTTATGAAGCTTTGAATGCCATCTTTTAAGTTTCTCAAATCATAGTTTGTTTACCTCTACAATCCACTTCTTTTTCTTCCTTCTTCTTCTTCTTCTTCTTCTTCTTCTTCTTCTTCTTCCTTCTTCTTCTTCTTCTTCTTCTTCTTCTTCTTCTTCTTCTTCTTCTTCTTCTTCTTCTTCTTCTTCTTCTTCTTCTTCTTCTTCTTCTTCTTCTTCTTCTTCTTCTTCTTCTTCTTCTTCTTCTTCTTCTTCTTCTTCTTCTTCTTCTTCTTCTTCTTCTTCTTCTTCTTCTTCTTCTTCTTCTTCTTCTTCTTCTTCTTCTTCTTCTTCTTCTTCTTCTTCTTCTTCTTCTTCTTCTTCTTCTTCTTCTTCTTCTTCTTCTTCTTCTTCTTCTTCTTCTTCTTCTTCTTCTTCTTCTTCTTCTTCTTCTTCTTCTTCTTCTTCTTCTTCTTCTTCTTCTTCTTCTTCTTCTTCTTCTTCTTCTTCTTCTTCTTCTTCTTCTTCTTCTTCTTCTTCTTCTTCTTCTTCTTCTTCTTCTTCTTCTTCTTCTTCTTCTTCTTCTTCTTCTTCTTCTTCTTCTTTTCTTCTTCTTATTCTTATTCTTTCTTCTTCTTATTCTTCTTCTTCTTCTTCTTCTTCTTCTTCTTCTTCTTCTTCTTCTTCTTTATTTATTCTTCTTCTTATTATTATTCTTCTTCTTATTCTTATTCTTCTTCTTCTTCTTCTTCTTCTTCTTCTTCTTCTTCTTCTTCTTCTTCTTCTTCTTCTTCTTCTTCTTCTTCTTCTTCTTCTTATTCTTCTTCTTATTATTATTCTTTCTCATTAATATTTTTTCTCCTTCTTCTTCCTTCTTCATTCTTCTGCTTCTTCTTCCTCTTCATTTCATGTGTTACTTATCCTTCCTCTTATGAAGTTTTTCATTCCGCCTTATCATCACCATCTCCTTCTTATTCTTCTCTTTTTTTTATTAATATTTCTCTTTCAATATTTTCATTGCATAAAAGTGAAGTTTTCTCGGGATATTGAACCATCAAAATCAGGCCACCATTTATGTTTTCAATAATCATCTATCTATATCTATCTTATCTACTATCTATCTTTATCTTATAATAATTATTACGTGTAACTGTTGAAGAAAAAGAAAAAGAAATTATAAAACTATAAAATTAAAAATTTTCAACTATTGATTTTTAGGAAATTTCCAATTATCTTTCATTTTGTTTTAGGGGACCAATTTTTGACCTATTTGAATTTTTGGAATTTTCTAAATATCTTTTTATTTTTTGTTTCAGGGGACTAATGTGCCACGCCCCTCTTCGACTCCCAATAACTATCAGCAGACGACTCCCGGAGGTGTAGTGAGCAACGTATCAAGCAACGCGGCCAGTTCTGTTGCAAACGCGTGCAACGGAACAACCAACAATCAGATACAGAACGGAGGTGGACAGCAGCAGGCAGGTTAGTATAGGAGAGTCTGTCCAAGCAAAGATGATCCTCTGGCAAGATGGGGAAATGACTTCAGCTCGTTCAATATTGGTTCGAAAATTATCAATTTGGTCTCAAATTGTAGGAAACATTCTGATCTACAATTTGAGGCCAAATTTGTGAATTACTACTAATATTGACCGAGCTGGGGTCATTTTCTCATCTTGCTAGAATGTCTGTTCATTTTGAATTTCAATTGTATCAATGAATGAGTATATTCCCAGGTCAAGCTGAAATTTATAAGAAATTTACCAATTATTCTATAATTCGTAAATTGAGAAAAAGTGCACAATTTTTTGGCTAGGATAGGGAAATCAATGCTAAATTTTTGAGTAGAGGAACTCCGTGACGTCAAAATTATAACTTTCACAGCCAGCTGCTTCACTCCGCCCCACCTCTACTCTTCTATACACCTTGGTTTCATATTACGACTTGCTTTGTAGGTTATGTATTATTTATGCGACAAAAATTTATTGCTATTCAAATATTACAATTAAATAATTATCGATATTTATATTCATAATAATATATCAATTATTTATCTATCAAAATCATTACATTGGAAGCAAAGTTTTGGGTTTTTATTGTCAACATTGGACTATTTCGGGATTCTGTCTTGAGGTAAATTGGTTTCCATATATTTCTAATCAGCTGATATTGTAGAATTTTCGTTTTATTGGAAACGTTTATGTGACAGAAACGCCAATAAAATCCACGAATTATGAGTAAATGTAGATTGTAAATGTTCATGAAACACGACCCTGGAATAAATATTTTGATGCAAATGTGCTTTTTCAGGTGCAGTACCAGGAGCCAACCAGCAGCCTGGTAGCGTAGGAGGTAGCGGTCAGAACGGCAGTTACCAGGCGTCAGCAGCAGCTAGTGGCACAAGTAGCACGAGTAGCAGCACCAGTAGCACACCAGCCACACGGCCTACTAGCTCGACTAGCCCCATGAAGACAGGTGGCAACAGGTATTATTTATTTATTTATTAATCTATTGGCAAAAACACATTGGCAAGAAAAAACATAGCCCTTGGTATTTCCAACACTATTTTCATTTATATATAGGAAACATTCTGATGTACAATTTGAGATCAAATCAATAATTTTTGAACCAATATTGACCGAGCTGGAGTGATTTTCTCATCTTGCCAGAGGGTCTTCTTTGCTTGGACAGACTATACCTGCTTTTCTGGAGTGAATGCCTTTCGTGCTGCTCGAGCACTGGAACATATGACATCCAGTGTCAACCAGTTAAGCCAGCTCCATACATGCGCTATTTGGCAAATACCGAACATCTAGTCGCTGAATCACGACTAGTGTGGAGCGGAATGTTCGCTATTTGGGAAATAGCGAACACGAATGTTTGTGTGTTCCGTCCATTGTCGGTCTTTTGGACACATCAAAGTGGACTAATGTTCGGCAAATAGCAAACTTTTTGCCCATCCACACATTCGCCTTCATGTTTGGCTAATTTTTTGTTGTTTGTTGCTGCATGTAGATTGAGGTTAAGTCAATTGAGGCAAAAGTTTCTTACGTGCTAATCTAATACATAATTTTTTTAGACGAGATAAATATTAAATTACAGTCTGTGGATGGTTTGTAAGTGATATAATCAATTTTGATACTATGAAATTGAATTAGATTCTATTCAAATTCAATTCAAATATTATATTGAAAACTAGTGAATGTCCAGTCCGGTTCAGGTTACTGAATTATAATCTTGATTCTTTGAATGTTTTAAAAACTCCTACAAACATTAATATTCAATCATTGCCAAGATTAAAGTTGAAATTAGTACCTTAGTGTTAGATTTTTGAAAGTTGAAATTTTCGACAGTATTTTGACATTATTGACTTTGAAAATGTCACCTATTCTGTTGACGATTTGCTATTCCCAGTACGAATACGTGCTCGGAAAACCACGTGTTCGTGTTCGTTAGTTGGCAAATAGCAAGCAAAACTGTTCGCCAAATACCAAATGTTCGGTATTTCCCAAATAACGCATGTATGGAGGCGCCATTACAAAATCCTTACCCAACTTTTTTCTTTCCAGGGTAACAGGAGGCGGCACAGCCATACAGTCAGCAACACAGGCGATGGGAGCGGCCACTCCCTACCACCATCGCTCGGCCGGGGGCGGGGGAGGCGGCATGTCGTGGACCGCCTCTCCCTTCACCGCCCAGCAGGCACCCGGGGGCGGTAGCCAGCATCATGCGCCCACTCCGCCACATATGAAGTTCACCTATCACCCAGGGTACCCGCAGCATGTGACTTCGGTGAGTATTCAATAGAATTAATTTAATCATTCACTGGCCAGCAGGCTCACTTCGCTCGCATTTGCCGGCTAACCAGCTAGCTGGACCCCCGGTTGTATCGTCTAAAAACAAGAAAATAGGCTCGCTTCGCTCGCCTTCAACGTGTAGCTAGGGGGCTCCGCCCCCGGTTCCCCCGTGGTATCGTCCAAAAAACGAGACAAATCAACAGCTTTGCTCCCAGATAGCACGTAAGCTTATTTCAAGCTGTAAATTAAGTGGATTTTGAATTGGAAGTTCCAGTTTGATCAAACCAGCCTAATTCAAACTTGTTACAGGCTGTAAGCAATCAAGCTGGGAGGTTTAAACTTGTAACAAGCTGGAATTTCCATTCTTAAAATTAACCTTGAATCTTCCAGCTACAGTCCAGCTTGTTTCAAGCTAGAATCAACCTTGATTCCAGCTTGAACTTTTAAGCTTGGATGATTAAACTTGATTCCAGCTTGAACTTTCAAGCTTTGCAAACAGCTTGAAACGTGGTAACTTCTTAACTTGAATCAAGCTGTATAACAGCTGTTGACTGTAAGTTCCAAGCTTGAATCCAGCTTGTTGAATGGAACATTCAAGCTGGAAACCAGCTGGTCCCCAGCTGTTTGTGCTATCAGGGCTCAAATTGACCGTATTAAATTTAAATCTCAGTGTATCATATCAAGAATTACCATTCGACGGAAATTAAGGTTATGGTGCCGGTGGAACTTCCTTTTGGAACTCCCCACCGAGTACGGCATAACAATACATACATACCGTGTAATCTGCTACTAACCTGATACAGTAGAACGCCGATTAACTGAATTGCCAATTATTCGAATCTGTCTTGAGCGTAGTAATAAATTGAAAACCAGTGTTTAGGAAGTGATCGTAGCTTTTCTTACTTTTTTCGAATTTTACTCACTGTACTGTAGCTTAGTATAGTATTTGCTTTGCTTACCATATCAATTATTTAACATCACTACACTGTGAAATGTAATAAAGTTTATTACAAGTTCAAAACATTGTTTCTCTTTAATACAAATCTATGTCCAATCATCCGAATTGATTCCGGTCCCGATTAGTTCGGATAATCGGCTTTCTACTGTAAATTAGAAAAAAAACTCCGTTGTAATACCCCAAACCCGTTTTAATTAATGGATAATGATACTGATAATAAATCCAATCTTAATTGAATAACTTCGACTTGGTACTATTTTTATGCAATAAAATTGAATGTAAACTATGTTTTTAGAATGAAACTATTCAGAATCTTGATGCTTTGTTTCAATTCTCTATTTCTTTATCACGGTTTTTATTATTGACTAGTATCCCTCACTTATCATCCTTTGGGAGATTGGCATGTCGTTAGTAAAGACAGTCAGTCGTATCCCGTCTCTGTAGGAATAGTAATTGTTGCATTACACTCTAACTGATTAACTGCATGTTATTCAGAGGTGTACTGCGCCATCACTTGGTTACGGAACAAGCTAGCTTTCCGTTGAGAGGATCAACGTGCCAACCACACATTACCGCTATCCTGGTTGATGATTTATAGTGGAGTTAATATGAAATTGCAACTGCCTTTCATGGGCTGTTGAGCCATTAACATGAAAAATTCAATGTAAACGAGGTGCCTTTGAATTTTGTAAAAACTGGTATTGAGTTATTTCAGGCCCTACTCCAATGGAGTTCATTTTGTCGTTGTTGCAAGGTGTCACTATTCACGTTAATCTTCCCGTTAAAATTTAAGAGATCTACGAGCAACCAGGCGTTGATCTTGTTATTTACGGTTTATTATTGCCTCTCACTTGAATTTGCATTAAGTTTAAGCCGCGTATCGACAGTCCGAGGCATGTGCCACGATTGCCTCGCGGTACAGTCTGTTGACGCAAAAAAAGTATGAACTCATGGCTGAGGCATATGTGTGATCTGCAATTTTTGTAATTCCGTTATTACACGATAATAGATCTATAAGCATATCTGATCGGAAAGAGATGAAAATACCAAATCATATTCATAGAATGGTATGATCATAGAACTATTATCGTGTAATACCGACCTAACCAAAAATGCGAGCACGCGAACAAATTGACTAGCGCCATCAAGCGGGAGACAAAGCAACTAAGCTCTGACAATTGATAATTTGGACTTTGGAGGTTAGTTTGTGCTCAATTAGTAGATAAAAATTTAAGGCAATGTTTATTATTGCCTATTAGAACCTTCTGCACCCAAATAGAATTCTCAATCACAAAAATGCATAGGAATGGGGTACAATTTTGAGGTTAGTTTGTAGAATTGTTCGTTGTGCGTTGCGAGGCAACAGGCACTGCTCGCTGCGAATTGTGTGCAGCGTTTGCCTCGCTGCTAGCAAACCCGGTATCGACATTCCGAGGCTTGTGTGGCACATGCCTCGGACTGTCGATACGCGGTAGATAGTAGACTAGTAGTAGTACTCTTTTTTTGTGTCAACAGACTGTACAGCGAGGCATTCGTAGCACATGCCTCGGACTGTCGATACGCGGCTTTATACGATGCCAATTGGCGAGACAACTGTCTCATGACAATTGTCTCCTGAAATTTACAGCTGATGTAAAGTATCTATTGAAGCTTTTGATTTTAAATTTATCAGCTAGGAATGGCTTGATGAAAACCAATAGACAATATCAGCTGTTTAAGCCCGGCATCAGTTGTCTTATGACAATTGCCGCGCCAATTGGCATCGTATCAACTAGGCATTACAGTCTATCTAGAGCTATGAGCCAGCTCATCAGACTCATGCACGAATTCGCATTCATTTATGAATATCGTAGCTGACCTCAAACAGTAGTGAGGTTTCGTCTGCTCCTTGTGCGCTCCTACAGCTGATGTTGACAGTTATTAGAGTTATCATTTAGCTATGCCTGAATGCGGTTTGAATCAAAATATGCTGTACATCAGCTGTTTATAGGTTACATCACGTACAAGAGACAGACGAAACCGCCCAACTTTTTGGCGTGAGGTATACCATACTATATAGTTGTGTCCAAAACAGAACAGCCTTTGGTAACATGGCTGCCATTCACTGCTGCCAGTAGTTGAAATTAAAATTTTTCTAGTATAACTAAATTTAGGAAGAAATAGTACAGGCTTAGACTATTTTTTTCTGTCCCAGTTCATAATTGCTTAGTAACGATCATTAAAGTTTGTTAACTATTTTTTTGCTTTAAAATTTCAAGTGAGAAATGATAATTTCAAATCATTTTAGATATTTTTGATGCTGTTTTGAATAATTTACCAACCTTTCAAATTTTAAATTGATAAATCATGGTTTTTTATTCTTGAGAGTTGAAATTTGTGAGTATAGTGAAAGTGGACATTGTGGATAGACATATAACCTACATCTTAAACCTTCATCATCACTGATTCATCCTTTGTTTAAAATACTTGGAAACCAAGTCGCAATTGTAGAGAAAGAATAAAGAATTATGTTATGATTTGTGCTATCATATGTCAATAACAAAATAATTGAAAAATATTCTCATTTATGAAATCAATATGATAACGATTAGTGTAAAAACGGTAGGTTAGCTAAATTTTACTATGGAATTCTAAGTTCTGCGCATGCGTAGTTACACTCTCACTTCCCTCCGCCATCTTGCAAGAGGCTCTTCTGTTCTAGCCACAACTATACCCTTATATAATACGTCCGTTGACTAGATACATCTTTTATTTTCGTTGAATTTGTAGCATCTACAATAGGAACTACAATAAAAGCTTATTTTAATCTATTGTAATTTTTCTACAGCCATCATGTTATCCGTGCTCTATTATGTATATTATGTCCAAGCAAAGAAGACATTTTGGCAAGATGGGAAAATGACTCCAGATCTGTCAATATTGGTTCAAAAATTATGAATTAAGTCTCAAATTGTGGAGCAGAATGTTTTCTACAATTTGAAATCAAATGTATACTTTTTGAACCAATATTGATCGAACTGGAGTCATTTCCACATCTTGCCAGAATGTCTTCTTTGCTTGGTCATACAATAGGGATGAAAGAATGAATTAGCCCAGAGTGTATAGTACTTTCTTTGTAAATGCAATTTATGAATGTACAGTAGGCCCCTATGTGCTTAGAAACACATTAGTAATGAATGGGTGGCCTAATTGAATTTGTGTATCATTGTTGACTAATTTCGCCTTTTTTATTCTTCTTTCACTTCTTATTCTCTCCCGGTTCTTCCTTTTCCCCTACTTACTTTTTTCTCTTTCATCCTTAATTCTTTCTCTTCTCTGAAACCTACTTCACCTCCTTCTCATCCTCCTTCAAATTAAATTAACAATCTAATAAAAAAGAACATTCTAATAATTATTAAAACATCTGTATGGATAGTAGAATAGAATAGAATGGCTGCCTTTATTTAATAACCTTGGAGGGCGAAGTTAGGGCGCAGCCGGCCCTCTCTTACACTTAACCCTCAAAGTAAATCATTTAAGACCTTGAGATAGTTGAAAATTTCACCCTAGATGATATATAGGGTTATAAGGTTGAGTGGTAGAAAGGACTTCCTAGTCCTAACTCCGCCTAATAAAGGATATTTTCATTTTATATATATCAATCTATTCTAACAAGCAAATTGAAAGATTCTATTACTATTGTTACGTATGCATTAATTTTGTTTGTTAAATTCTATACATTAATCATCTAGTACAGGGTGACACACTGGAGTCGGACGATTTTACTTGATAGTACTCGGTCATTTTTGAAGATGAATAATAATAATTTTTTTACACGAAATCAAAGCTCATTCTATACTATTTAAGTTGACAAAGCTCATTCATTACCTGCAATTTTAGTTATGTGTGAAAAATAATGTCGTCAAAGTGATGTCCATCATTTTGAATGCAGGACTCAACTCCCTACACAAAATCCTCCATCACATGAACTAACATTTCTGCAGCGATAGCAATTTCTCTCACTGTTGAAATTGCTGTTATCACTGCAGAAATTGCTGTTATCACTGCAGAAATTGCTGTTATCACTGCAGAAATTGCTGTTATCACTGCAGAAATTGCTGTTTTCACTGCAGAAATTGCTGTTATCACTGCAGAAGTTGCTGTTATCACTGCAGAAATTGCTATTATCACTGCAGAAATTGCTGTAATCACTGCAGAAATGTTAGTGCGTGTGATTGAGGGTTTTGAGAAGAGAGTTGAGTCCTGCATTCGAAATAATGGACATCACTTTGACGACATTATTTTTCACACGTAACTGAAATTGAAGGTGATGAGCTTTGTCAACTTGAATGGCATATGATGAGCTTTGTCAACTTGAATGGCATATGATGAGCTCTAATTTTGTGTACAATATATTATTTGTCTTCAAAAATGACCGAGTATTATTTTATTGAAAACCGTCTGACTCCTGCTCTATACAGGGTGTTTCAGGAGGAATGTGCAATACTTCTCAGGCTGATTCCTTACACCAAGTAGACAAGAAAGTTCCATGGCACCAACCCCCAAAAACGCTTTGTTACCGAGATAACAATGGCGGAAAATTGAGATTTTTCAAAAAATATATTTTATTTTTCTAATTTTTTAGAGGCTTTACTGAGGTTCTAAAATAATCAATTCCTATGTGAAGTTAGCTGAGGAATTCAATGAAATCAGTCTGAAGTCTGTAACCTCAACGGTTTTTTAGATAATTGAAAAAATATGCTTAAAAAACGCAATTTTTTTAACAATAAGGGTTATAACTGGATAAGGAATCATAAATTTGAATTTTATATTAATGGAAGTTGAAGAGAGTCGGATTCTAAAGAAAAAGTTGAATTGCGGCGATTGTGTAAATCTTACCCAAATCTCAGAAATAGCGATCAAAAATCGCAAAATTCGACAAAACAAGTGATAAATTTGTGTTTAGTATTGTATGATTTTTGATCGCTATTTCTAAGATTTGGGTAAGATTTACACAATCGCTGCCATTTAACTGTTTCTTTAGAATCAGACTCTTTTCAACTTCCATTAATAAAAAATACAAATTTATGATTCCTTATCCAGTTATAACCCTTATTGTTGAAAAACGGCTTTTTATGGCATACTTTACCAATTATCTTGATAACCGTTGAACTTACAGATTTCAGACTGGTTTCATCGAATTCCTCAGCTAATTTTACATAGGAATTGATTATTTTGGAACCTCACTGAAGCCTCTAAAAAATTAGAAAAATGAATATATTTTGAAAAATCTCAATTTTCCGCCATTGTTATCTCGGTAACAAAGCGTTTTTGGGGGTTGGTGCCATGGAACTTTTTTGTCTACTTGGTGTAAGGAATCAGCCTGAGAAGTATTGCACATTCCTCCTGAAACACCCTGTATATCTTCCCGAATGTATCAAGTATTATCTTGGAAGTAAATAATCTCATGGAAAGCTATCCCAAGGCCTTCAGAAACCTCTCTTATAACTGTGACAAACCCAGCTAAAATAGCATCTTACAATGACTTATTGAGTATAGTCCATACAAGCAGAGAAAACCCTCTGGCAAGAGGGGAAAATGACTCAAGCTCGGTCAATATTGGTTCGAAAATGATTGATTTGATCTCAAATTGTAGGAAACAATTTGATCTACTAGTAAGACCACATTCATAATTATTAACAAATATCGATTGAGCTGAAGTCATTCTCCCATCTTGCCAGAATGTCTTCTTTGCTTGGACAGACTATAAAATATCTTCCCGAATATATCAAGTATTATCTTGGAAGTAAATAATCTCATGGATATACATCCCAAGGCCTTCAGAAACATAATAACCTCTCTTATAACTATGACAAACCCGGATAAAAATAGCATCTTACAATGAATCATTAAGTAATTCTCTATAATTGGTTGCATAATTTTATGAGGGCGATAACTTTTTATATCTCAATGCATTAAAAGGAAATGAAATTGAGTTGAAAACGAGTTGTTTATCTATATCTGTATATTATAGTCTAGTGACTAGTCGGTCCAAGCAGAGAAGACATTCTGGCAAGATGGGAGAATGACTCCAGCTAGGTCAATTTTGGTTCAAAAATTATAAATTTGGTCTAAAATTGTAGAGCAGAATGTTTTCTACAATTTTAAACCAAATTAATAATTTTTGAACAAATATTGACCAAGCTGGAGTCATTTTCCCATCTTGCCAGAATGTCTTCTTTGCTTGGACAGACTAATATAGAATAATCAATCTTCAATTTGCTGTTTAGTGCTATTTATAATAGTCAATAAATTTAAAAATCACAGAATAGTTTGTCCCAGCAAAGAAGACATTCTGGCAAGATGAGAGAATTTTTCTACCTCGGTCGATATGTGTAGAAAAATTATAAATTGTCCAAAAACTATAAGTTTGGTCTCAAATTGTAGGAAACATTTTGTCAAATAAATGAATATGAAAATGTTTTCTACAATTTGAGACCAAACTTATAGTTATTGAACAAATATTGACCAAGCTGGAGTCGTTTTCCCATCTTGCCAGAATGTTTTCTTCGCTTGGACAAACTTGAGCTCTATTCTATATCTATAGATACTATAGGTTATGGTACAACTTTAAGTATAGCTGTATTGTATATACTGAATCTATAGATATAGTTACATAGAGAATGGGAACTTCCTCTTATCACTGCTCCAATGACACGATAAGAGTAAATGCATTGTGTTTAATATTGTTTAGAGCTATCACTATTTTATTGAAATGATAAGCTAGAATGCGTTGTCTTGTATGGTAGTTGAAAGCTATCAGTATTTGTTCAACTATTGTTTGAATTGGTTTGAAATTGAGAAGATTGGGTTCAGTTTTATTACATCAATTAGTCATAATTGTTAGCCTTTGGGTGACAAATGATGAGTTGTAGGCACTGTTGATTTAGTTGTCCAAGCAAAGAAGACATTCTGGCAAGATGGGAAAATTACTCCAGCTCGGTTAATATTAATTCAAAAAATATATATTTGGTCTCAAATGGTAGGAAACATTCTGATCTATAATTTGAGACCAAATTTATAATTTTTGAACCAATATAGACCGAGGTGGAGTCGTTTTTCCATCTTGGCAGAATATCTTCTTTGCTTGGATTGACGAATGGTGATAATAATTGATAAGTTGTTAATAGGCAATGTTGATATTTATGTGGTTATGATAGTGTTGAGAATTTTTTTCTTAGTTTTTTAAATTGAGAAATCATCAGTTGGTATTTATGTTGTTGTGATAGTGTTGGGTGTCGAGAAATTGTTCAATTTTTTCAACATCATTCAGAGAAAATTCTTCTTTGTTGAGTGATTTATTTGGTTGTTATAGTGTCAAGTGTTGAAAATTTTTAAATTTTTTTCAACATTATTGTGAAATTTTCATTGATATGCGAAAAAACCTTTCGTCTCTCTTAATTGATTATCGAAGTGCATTGAGTGATGGTTTTTTCTGAGCTACTTGATTTGGTAAGAATATGCTATTAAAACTTTTGGGAAATTTAATACTTTTTAACTCTTTAGAATTCGATTTAGTATTGAGAAATGTTTTTTGAATGAAGGGGGAGTTTGGAATTTCCATGATGAATCATCAAGAAAGTTTTACTGATATGAGGAAAAAACTTCTTTTTTTGTAGAATACGAGTAATGAGAATGACTAATGAAGTGTTTTGTGAGGTTTTTCAATTACTTGATTTATTGTGTAATCAATATGTTGTTAAAAAACTCAATACCATTTCAATTGAAATTTCTTGCTAATTATAGGCTTTCACGTCATACCAAAAATTTCTATTTACATTTTTGTTCAAGATTGGAATATAATTATTTATAATCAATTTTTATATGATAGTCGATTAGAATTCTATCGATTTTCCTCTAAAATTATTGTAAAGGTAGCTTTTACAAACTCCAGTGGAATTACTTGAATTCTCTAGAAACTCTCTTCACATAAATGTTATGTTTGTATGATAAGTGGGTTATGATTTCTTAAGTTTTCAAACTATGTTGGAAAAGAGTTCAGAAAATTATTATCAAATATTTTATCTAACTGATTATTTTTTTCTTTTTTTTATTATTTTATTTATAATTTATTTTTAACTTTTTTGTCTAATTTAAGTTTCAAATTCTAAAATAATAAAAATTTAGTACACTTATAAGATTTAATAACTTTTCTGTTTGCTACCAACCTCGTTCTATGGAAGTGAAGCATGCTCCACTAACATTTTAATCCCTTTATGTTTCAGTACGGCGGTCCACACCAACACCAGCGTGTGACCAATGCTGCCTCTCCGGCTAACACTAATTCTAGTTCGAGTTCGAACACAGGCGGATCGGGAACTATGAGCCAGGGGGCGAATATGGGGGGTATGGGGCCAGGGGGGCCGCATGGGGATGGGGTTCAACATCAGGGCCAACAGCAGCTGAGCAAGACTAACCTGTACATTAGGGGACTCAATCAGAACACCACGGATAAGGATTTGGTCAACATGTGTTCTCAGTGAGTATTTCACTCACAAATCTCATAATTTGAATATTTTTTTAGACTCTCTAAACAGTTTTCACATGTGCTATTTTTTGTATATATGTTTCTCCTTTTGATTGCAATTTCTTATGCCACGTCCACACCGGAATGTTGATAACATTTGTTAATAACTATTTTGAAGAACGTTGATGACGAAGAAAGGAAGACCTAAGTTTGCCCAAGCAAGGAAGACGTTCTGCCAAGATGGAAAAATAACTCCAGCTTGGTCAATATTGGTTCAAAAATTGTAAATTTGGTCTCACAGGGTAGAAAAAATTCTGATCTACAATTAGAGACCAAATTTATAATTTTGATAGAGCTGGAGTCATTTTCCCATCAAGCCAGAATGACTTCTTTGCTTGGACAGACTGCATCACATGCACACACATGCAAAAAGTATGTTTATTTTGTCTCAAGTGATTGAGTAAAGGGTTTAGGGGGGGATTTTCTGTATAATATTACAGAAATATTGATATTTATCTGTTATTTCTGTAGTTCTAAGGGTTTTTTTCTTTGTTTTTACAGGTATGGCGCTATCACATCAACCAAGGCGATCCTGGACAAAAACACAAATAAATGTAGAGGTGAAGTTGGATTAAGTAGATGATAGTTTGCTCGTAGTGCATGGCCCCATAAGCACACATACAAATCAAAAACTAACTCCGAAAGATCAAGTTAGGTCCCTAATATTTGATGGATAAGATTTCTCTAAAGATTATTAGTGGAAGGAAAACCAGAGAATGATGTTTTAGAACACATACAAATCAAAGACAAATTTTGATCAATCAAGTTGGGCTCTAAATATTTGTAATTTGTAACTTATTCATTTATTTGACAAAATACATTGGATAATGGATAAAACACAGACAATATCTGTTGAATAAGAAGTTTTTGTATAATTTTATTATTATTTATGGAAGGAAAACCAAAGAATTGTACTTTAGAACACATTTAAATCAAAAATAATTATAGAATAAATCAAGTTAGGTCCCTAATATATGTTGGATAAGATTTTTTTATAATAATTCATATTGATTTATTTGAAAAAGACACATTACTCAATGGATAAAACACAGGCAATAACTGTCCAAATATAACCTACATGGTTTTCCATCTAGTGAAAATCAGGTAATATGCTGGCGAAGTGGAACAATCCTTGGGTCTCACCGCTACTGAAAGCCATACTGTCCAAAACATTTTATTTCCAGATTTTGTAAAGTATTCCAAATTAATTATTATTAGTGGGAGAAAAACCAAAGAATGGCATTTTAAAATTTCTGAAGACCTCTGTCAGACGAAATTTCAGATTAAAAATTAGCAAAAAATTGTTAACGTTTTTGGTCACTTATGTATTTCCATTAAAATAATTAAAAAAATAAATACATTTTAAAGAAGCTCGATATGAAGTAATTGATTGCAGCAATTCTAAAAGCAGTATCTTGTCACATAGTGAGAATAGTACATTACACTACAAGCACAGAAAGTAGGTCTTTACAGTATGAGGATAGTTTCCCGGGCGAGGCTTGCCGAGCCCGGGAATATGTTATCCAAATACCGTAAACACCTTTTTGTGAGAGTTGAGTACGATACTTTTCGCCACACTGCGAGAATAAGAATAATAAATATTGTATAAGAATGTTTGCGGCGATCGCTGATTCGAATAATATTGTGATGGCTCCAGAAAGAAGTGCATTGTCGCCCGATCTAGCGGCCGGATAGGTAACTACCAGTCTCTATCTGTGCACTAGCTCCGAAAGAGCCCCCTTTCGGAGCTAGTAGCAAAACCGCCTGTAAATGGCGTCTTTCGAATCTCTTTAGTGCACAGAAAACAGCTGCTTTCTGTGCAGTGTGGCGAAAAGATCTTTATCAACAATAGTCCGTTAATAGTTTATAAAATACCTGGTAATTGCCTTTATTCATTAATATGCATTTAAGAGAATAAGAATGACGGAAAAATTAATAGTAATATGATTCCCTCTCGCCCAAATAATTATTTCATCTTTCTTTGAAAAGCTTTGATAAATAACATGTATCAAATTGGTCCTTATGTATTTATTCAGATAATCATATTAATGGAATTTATTCGATTATTGAGAAATTATTTGATGCTCCAAGTACCTTTTTCAATCCATATAAAGAATGATGTCTTTGTCCTAATCTACTAATCGAAATTGAAAAAAACAACATGTTATTGATAACAAAGATCAGGTTAGTCAAGCTACTAATAATAAACCCTTTAAACAAAAAACCATTTCCAACTTCCTAAGTTTACTTATAGTAATGATAGATAATTCATTAAAATTTTAATTCAATATTGATAAGAATGACTATTCATTCAACAGTTCGATTTGAATTTCATGAACCCCTAAATTTCAACCAGTAACTACGCATAGCGCAAGCTTGCAATAGATATAGGTATAGTCTGCTGTTTTAGAGCTTATAACTCTGAAAAATCAGTAAATTTGCTAGTAAATTACACTTATAATAATAGATTAACCAATAATAAATCTATAGTGCATGTTCACTTGGAAATAATTAGACAATTTTTTCTGTAATACAATCTCTTTCACAAAAGCTATTCTAATCTGCTTAGAATTTGAAATAAATTCCTTTCAAATATTTATTATTATTCTATTCTTTTTAAATATCCATAAAATTTTACTTTGAATTATAATTTTTTCTCTAAAATGATATATTTATGCACTAGTTAACACTGTGAAATGTCCCTAGCAAGTAACAATGATATTTTCAATTTTTCTCATTGTTTCTCAAAATATTTTGCATGTTTTTGGTGTTAGTCTTTGATATTTCTTCAAATTTGCCCATTAAAACATTTCACTTGAACTAATACAATAGTTAACTACTCAGCACATTAAACTTTTCAAGTAGTATTATATTTTAGTGCTATAATGTACATCTTCTAGTAAAATATTAGTTGAATGTTTGAGTATAGTTCAGTAAATTCTATCTTCATCATTGTATTTATTAATAAAAAATTGTATGGTCTGTTCAAGCAAAGAAGACAATGTGGCAAGAAGGGAAAATAACTCCAGCTCGGGCAGTATTGGTTAAAAAATTATAAATTTGGTTTCAAATCGTAGAAAATTCTAGTCTTCAATTTGAGAACTAATCTATAAATTTTCAAACAATATTTACCGAGCTGGAGTCATTTTTCCATCTTGACAGAATGTCTTCTTTGCTTGGACAGACTATATCTATTGCCTTTTTTTATTCCCACTTGATACCAAATAAGGTGACATGGAATCTGCTTAATTATTGGGAAATTCCCTTAAATTTACCAATTCATACAATTTTTTCCAATCACCTATGAAATTCCAAATACCTCTCTAACAATTCTAGTAATTGTTTCAAAGATAATTTGAATTAAAAAACAAGAAAGTGATGATCTTCCAATGTTTTGTTCCATTTTGGAAAATTTGAATGTATGTAGATCATTGAACACAGTATCAAAAAAGATTTCAACTATGAAAATTTATCTCTTAATTCTGTTTTTTTGAATAATTTACTTCTGATTACATTTGGAATTACAAATATTTCACATTTTTCATCTATTTAATGAAACAGTATCGCAACTTCCAATATTAATTTTGATGAAGTGTGCCCTCCCCATGTGTATACCTTCCCCTACTTGCCAATCAATTTTTCAGTTAATAAAGCGTATGGGTTTTTGTGTGTGCGCGTGCGTGTGTGCTTGTGTGTATGTGTCTGTGTGTGATTGTGCGTATGAATGTGTGTTTCCTATTTGTTTCCGGTGCTGTCTGCCTCTCCTTGTGACTTCCTGATGCATCTGGGCTACTCTGTACATCTTGGGGCACTCTATTCATCTACTTGGGACTTCTGGAACTTCTGGACCTCTCCATCATCTGCTTTGGATGCTACGATGACATCTTGGCAACCTTCCATGATGTCTGATGACACCCTGGACATCTCCACGTCAACTACTGGTGAAACCTTCTACAAACTTCTCCAACTGATCTTCTGGGGCCTCAACACTACCTGCTGCAACCATGATCTCTTGACATCTATACCTGATCTCTGATCAATACCTGGACATCATTGTCAACTCCTGGTACAACTATGATGTCTTGTCATCCCTGGATGTCTCCCACATCAACTCCTGGTGCAACCATGATGTCTTGGCATCTCTGGACATCCTTTTACATCCTTGGACATCTTTGACATCCCTGGACATTACCTACAATGTCTTGGCATCCCTGGACGTCTTCCACACGCACCAATTCTGCAACCTCTTGCGGCAATTCTCCATCAACAGGCTATGGCTTTGTCGACTTTGAGTCGGGCGCCTGTGCTGAACAGGCGGTGAAGTCGCTGGTCGCCAAAGGTGTACAGGCTCAGATGGCCAAAGTGGGTATCACTCAGACACGTGGCATCTACACACACAGTGTACGTTGTGCAGAATGGTGCATGTGAAGAGCAAGTACCTTCTCCTTTATTATCTATCTATTTTTAATCTATGCTAACATGTTTTGGGTTGCTGTGGATGGTTGAATGGTTGGTTTCGTTGAGGTTAGGTTTTAGGATTTAGCGATGAGGGATAGGGTACATAGTTGAGGTTGGGATTTTGGATTTAAAATGAGGATGGTTTTCAGGATTGAGGTTAGATTTTTTATCACTATTTCTGAGATTTGAGTAAGATTTACACTATCGCCGTCATTCAACTTTTTTTAGAATCCGACTCTCTTCAACTTCCATTAATTAAAAATACAAATTTATTAACTTATCCAGTTATAACCCTTATTGTTGAAAAATGGTGTTTTTAGCATATTTTCCCCTTATCTCAATAACCGTTGAAGTTACAAACTTGGAACTGGTTTCATTGAATTCCTCAGCTAATTTTACATAGGAAATGATTATTTTAGAACCTCACTACAACCTCAAAAAAATTAGAAAAAATCATATATTTTGAAAAATTTCAATTTTCCGCCATTGTTATCTCAGTAACAAAGCGTTTCTGGGGGTTGGTCCCATGGAACTTTTTTGTCTACTTGGTGTAAGAAATCAGCCCGGGACGCATTGCACATTCCTCCTGAAACACACTGTATACTTCGAAATCATTATTAGAGAATTGAAATTTTTAATTTTTCCAACCAATCAATCATCCATTTGTGTTCTTCTGTCTATTTGCTGTCGTTTCTTCCTTTTGTCTTGTTATAATAGTTTGCCTACAACATTAACTTCCAATTCACACAATGAACAACTAATTTCTCATTCTACTTAGTATAGTCTGTACAAGCAAAGAAGACCCTCTGGCAAGATGGGAAAATGACTCCAACTCGATCAATATTGGTTCAAAAATTAAAAATTTGGTCTCAAATTGTAGTAAACATTCTTATCTACAACTTGATACCAAATTTATAATTTTTGGACCATTATTGACCGAGCTGGAGTTATTTTCACATCTTGCCAGAATGTCTTCTTTGCTTGGACAGACTATATCATTGTAAACCGGTTAATCAAATATTATTTACTTTCTAGTCCTAAAATTTTTAATTAATTTCACGGTTAAAATAACTTCTTTATGCTTCAGATCTCTATTAAAACTATTTCAATAAATGGTCGATTTTTTAGGAAGGCGGGTGTAAAACTTGAAATTTCCATAGTAATGGGTAAAAGTTACCCCTGTTTCACACGCCTCGAAATTTGGACGTCCGGGTTTTTGTTGGAGCTCATTGTGTGTTAGAAGTTGATGATTGTGTTTGAATGTTATATTTTCTTGTTGCAAAATCTCACTTATTACAGAAATATACATGTTCATGGTTGTCTAAGAATTTAGAAATAGGGGTATTTTAAAAATTTGTTAAGAAAAGTAGGTACGGTAGGGAAAATTATCATGAATCCTAGAGGCTTCATTGAAAAATTGAAGTCTTTAATAGAGAATAGAGAGGAAAAAATTGAAATTTTTTTTTGAAAAGACGTCTTTTGCTAATTAATCTCACTGAATCAATTAATTAGAAGGAATTATAGGTTTATCAATCAATTTTATTTGAAATAAAGTGGTAGAGAGCGTCTAATCGGTGAGATTAGATAAGCGACGTGCCCCTACCACCACTGTTGTAATGGTGACCGGTTCCTCTGAATTCAATTTCTGAGCCTCAAAATCGCTTCCCGGTGGTTCGGAACCCACCTAAAGCAGTAGGTCCATTCATCTCTCATCATCATCCTTCCCATTACCCACGCACAGGCCCAAGAGCCCATGTGGGCATCATCCTCAAAAAAAAAATGTATTTGGTCCTGCTGAACCCGTGGGGTTTCCAGCAGGTGCTATTTCAATCCAAAAATTATTCACAACGTTAAACTTTAAATAAAATACAATTAGCTTATTTGTCGTAAATTATAAACAATCTTAACAAGAATGAAATAATAAAAAACTATAATGTTATTGAGAAAGTAAAAAACATTATAAGGAACATAATATAATATATAGTCTGACCAAGTAAAGAAGACACTCTGGCAAGATGGGAAAATTACTCCAGCTTGGTCAATATTTGTTCAAGAATTATAAATGTTGTTGATTAAATTGTTCCCTACAATTTGAGACCAAATTTATAATTTTTGAACCAATATTGATCGAGTTGGAGTCATTTTCCTATCTTGTCAGAGGGTCTTCTTTGCTTGGACAGACTTTAATACACATTTAAAGAACGTAGCATTACGTCTGTTCGAACTGTTATTTTTCTCATAAGTATATGGTTTGTCCAAGCAAAGAAGACATTCTGGCAAGATGGGGTGATATTTTTCTTTTTAAATTAAAAGAGATAATAGATGCTTTACATCAACACTGTTAGTAGGTGACATAATTTTTTTTTTTATCTGAGATAAGTGAGTGTTGCAGCAAATGAATATTGCTTTTGAACATTTGGCTTATTGTGGGATGAAGTCATTCTTGATTGTTGATTCGCAATGAACTACAGTGTGTTTGGTTAAAACAAATTTATATTTTCATCTGTCTGTCCAAGCAAAGAAGACCCTCTGGCAAGATGGGGAAATGTCTCAAGTTCGATCAATTTTTGTTCAAAAATTATCAATTTGATCTCAAATTGTAGAAAACAATTTTATATACTATTAAGACCACATTTATAATCATTGAACAAATATTGACCAAGCTGGAATCATTTTCTCATCTTGCCAGTGGGTCTTCTTTGCTTGGACATACTATAATATGTCCATCATTTTATAAATAACAAAATCATAATTGAAAATCATGGAAAACGTTTCCAATGAACTTGAACAATCTCTTATGTTGTGAAATTTATGTAATTTCATAAATTTATGCTGCAATCAGCAATGACTCCATTCCACACTTGTACAATTTATTAGAATTTAAGTTTATTCTAACTAAGTAGTGTATATTATTAGAGTGAGAGAAAACAGATTAAACAAAGAATTAAATTAAGAAGAGAAGATGAATTTACCAGTATTTGAAAAATTAATACTGTAAAATTAGATAAAACAATTATAATTATTATAGACAAAAGTCTAGCTCGGGCATAATTGGTTAAATTCAATCAAATTTTGCTTAGAATAATCAGATTGCAATGAACATTTTTTATATTCGAGAATCTAATGGTTTGAAAGAAAATCTCTTATATCATGATGATGATGAATGGTTTTCAAATTTTTTAACCTTTTCAACTTAATATTGATTTACTGAATTTTTTGAAATTTACATAGTCTTCCTTAACAAGATTGATTGCATAAAAAAGAGGAAAATATTTTTAAATCACTTTATTCATCAATAATCATTGTTTGATTGATTATCAAACTTTTATAATTATTTTGACATCTGTTATTTTCTCATTGCTCATTAACTGACTAAAAAAATTAACAAAATAATATTGAATGGCATATGAAGAAAATAATATTGCATTTTGACTAAAATTAGACCAAACTAATCTAACTCTCTATTAGCTAATTGATAGATTAAAATAGAAATAGTTTTTAGTTTAGTATTTAAGTTTTCATAGTTTTGCCTCTAAAGAAGTTTTTACATGATTGGTTTTTTATAGAATTTCATCAATAGAATAATATTTCATTGAAAAAGTTACTTGGTAAGTTAACCTTACACTAGTTAATCCTGATATAGTCTGTCCAAGCAAAGAAGACCCTCTGGCAAGATGGGAAAATGACTCTATATTGATCAATATTGGTCTTGAAAGTAGATCAAATGGTTTCCCACAATTTGAGGTCAAATTTATAACTTTGTACCAATATTGACCGAGCTTGAGTCATTTCCCCATCTTGCCAGAGGGTCTTCTTTGCTTGGATAGATTATAATTCTTCCTATATATGACTAGTGTATAGGGGGCTTACTAATAGCTTTTTAAATCAAATATTTATTCTATCGTATGGAATTCTATGGAAAATTTAATCATATACTAAAATTATGTGTCCATGGTTTAATTCCCATTCAAGAAGATAAAAAAGATCATATAAGACAATAGAGAAATCAATCAATCATTTTTCAAATCAAATATATAGCTTTATACTATATAGGTATATAGTATAAATATAGCTATCAAATCAAATATATAGCTTTATACTATATAGGTATATAGTATAAATATAGCTATGTATATATATATATATATATATATATATAACTATATATATAGCTATATACAAACTTAATATAGCTTTTTTAAATTATTCAATATTGTCTGTCCAAGCAAAGAAGACATTCTGGCAAGATGGGGAAATGACTCAAGCTCAGTCACATTGGTTCAAAAATTATAAATTTAGTCTCAACCTGTAGAAAACATTTTGCTCTGAATTATAATTTTTGAACCTATATTGACCGAGCTGGAGTCATTTTTCCATCTTGCCAGAATGTCTTCTTTGCTTGACTGGGTTATATCAAATAGGAGAAATTATACAAATAAACCTTTCAAAAATATACTAGACCTTTTCAATTCAAGTGCTTCATATGATACATTTATCATCTTGTGATACATGTGTATCATCTTGTGATACACGTGTATCATCTAGTGTGATACATGTATCGTCTTGTGTATCCTCTTTAAATGAAATTGAACCATGGATGGATACCCAGTTTAACAGCTTTAGAGGTATAGTTGGCGTAAGTTGAGAAGACCTCCCGGTACAATGTAAATAGCATTATTACGGGTATCTTCTCAGATTACGCAAACTATATTATTTTAATGTAATTATTAATGTGTATTTGTTTGTTGAAGGATCATTATTAGATGGCCTAACTTCGTCAGAAAGTATTATAGAAATATTTTTTTTAGAATTCGGTAGGATATTTTTTTATTTTATCAGGAAACATTCGTGATTATTGAAAAATATTGAAATAAAACAATAATGAAGCTCACTCAAATATTATTATACAGTAAAATTTACAAAATCTTCTATAGGCTTACATAATTAGTCTCAAAAAATTAGGTCTTAATGAATAGACTAATGTAAGAATAGTCTAACATAATTAGGCTTGTAAAATAGTCCGATCCAGCAAAGAAGACATTCTAGCAGGATGGGGAAAAGACTCCTCCTCAGTCAATATTGGTTCAAAAATTGTAAAATTGTAGAGCAGAATGTTTTCCACAATTTGAGACAAAACCTATCATTTTTGAACCAATATTGATAAAGATGGAGTCATTTCCCTCCCATCTTGTCAGAATGTCTTCTTTGCTCAACCTGACCATACTCTGTGATGCAAAAACTTATAAAGTAATAATTATTCACTTATTTTAGGATAATTTTATAGGATTTGCTAGGATTATTAGGTGATTGAAAATCTTTCAAAAGCATTCAGAAATTTAAAAAATTAATTCGGTTCAAAGCTTACAATAATATTATACAATCAGGATAATCTTCTATGCATAATAGAACTTATTTTTTATCAAAATTTGGTATAAATACGTTTTAGACGTTAGTCTGTGTTTTTAACCAATAAGTTTATTTTTTTCGGTAAATGGATGAATAAATAAATAATTTCTTGGAGTTATTTGAACGAATATTTTATAAATTTGCCAGGATTATGAGTTCTGTCATGAAAAAGCCCTGAAACTATTTAAAATTTTGAAATCAAATAGTTATTAAACTATCAGAAAACGGATCAAAACTGCCTATAAATTGATGAACTTATGAATTTTTTCCAAAAAAATTATGATAAATAATCAATGCGAATCAATAACTACTCTAATCAAATCTCAAAATTAAATTTATGTTGATCTCAACAAAATCGTTAATACTGTATTATCGAAATTTTTTGTATGAGTTCTTCAAGAATATCTCTTGACTTGGAAAAATCGAAAGAAAGTCCTCTCAGTTATTAAATTGAATTTTCAAACGTTTTAGATTTCTATTTCAAAACAATAATATTAACTTATTACCCTTGTAAATCACTGGCGGCTCGTGCCCACGAAACAGGTGAAGTGCCCGTATCTTTTACTGTACAGCACTTAACCTGTTTCGTGGGCACGAGCCGCCAGTGTTGTAAATATCTTGAAAACATACCTATTTTTATTTTCTGATTAGTAATATATTTTCGTAACATTATCTTAACTTAGCAGTATATAATAGATAGGCTACAATATTAATTTATTTTTTTATATCTTGAAAATTAATTTTTTTCCATCTTGAAAACTCTAGTCATTGAATGAGAGGTGGAAATTTTTATTATTAATATTATTATTCGATTTGAAACTTGACTAATTTATTTATTCTCTATCAAGTTATTTGAGAACTAGTTAAGGTAGATTTAGTTTCATAGTAAACTCGTTACTTAATCTAATTAGATATTGTCATGTTTAGATAGATTATTTAGACTGAAACTTATAGACGTTTTATAGACTGATTAGACGTGTTCTTATCTTAAAGTCGTGTTTTCTAACAAAAGTTTTATTATACTGTTCTTCAGAAGTAGGTACTATTGTTAGCTTGAAGATAGTTTACAATTATTAGTAGATGTATGAGATTTACTCTGTAGTCAGTTCACCAAGTTATTAGAGTAAATCCTTAATTTTGGTGTTTTATTCCTTTGTTTAACTGTCACAAAAAAGTTAATGTTGTAAACTATTGGAGTTGTCATTTAGCTATGTCTAGATGATGTTTTTGAAATGAAAAGAGACAATAGATGCTTTACATCAGCTGTTAGTAGGTTACATCACCTACAAGAGACAGACGAAACATCCTGTCTCTTGTAAATGATGTAACCTTCTAACAGCTGATGTAAAGCATCTATTGTCTCTTTATATTTCAAAAACATCTAAGCATAGCTAAATGACAACATCAGCTGTTGGAGCGCACAAGGAGCTGACGAAACCGCCTAACTTTTCAACATCAGCCATAATCTTCTCCTGTCTCGTTTATCAGCACTTTTTCAAAAAAATTCTGGTTAAAAGTATTTTCTAAAAATTCTGAAAAATTTAATCCAAGCAAGGTATAGATAGGTTTAGTCTAGTCGAACCAAAGAAGACATTCTGGCAAGATGGGGAAATGACTCCAGCTCGGGCAATATTGGTTAAAAATGTATCAATATGGTTTATAATTGTAGAGTAGAATGTTTAACACAATTTGAGAACAGATTTATAATTTTTGAACCAATATTGACCGAGCTGGAGTAATTTTCCCATCTTGCTTGAATGTCTTCTTTGTTCGACCAGACTATATACATAGAATTATAACACCTTTAAGATTGTATTTGCTCCAAACACTCGGTGGACCGATTTTAGTAGATCTCATACTTCTATATATGTGTAGAGGAACCTTCATTATTATAGTCTTTCCAAGCAAAGAAGAGCCTCTGGCACGATGGGAAAATTACTCAAGCTCAGTCAATTTTTGTTCAAAAATTATCAATTTGATCTCAAATTGTAGGAAACAATTCGATCTACTATTAAGATCACATTTAAAATTCTTGAACAAATATTGACCAACCAGCAGTCATTTCCCCATCTCGCCAGAGGGTCTTCTTTGCTTGGACGGACTAAAATTAGATCTGATTAGATTTTGTCATGATAACATAGATGGTTTAGATAAAAATTTAGAAAATATCTAATATTTTCAAAAATTGATTTCTTTTAATTAGAGAATTACCCCCTAGAAAAGCTCTTCTGTAGGTTAGATTTTGAAGTGTTTAGTAGGTTTCTATTTTAGAGGATTAGGATTAAAATTTAAGTATAAAATTCTTTATTTATATTATCTTGATTAGTACAATATACTCTAATGTCATTTGGAAAGACTGGTTTGTATAGTTTGTCCAATCAAAGAAGACATTCTGGCAAGAGGGGAAAATGACTCCAGCTCGGTCAATATTGGTTCAAAAAATGTAAATTAGGTCTTAAATTTTAGAGCAGAATGTTTTCTACAATTTGAGACCAAATTTATTATTTTTTTTAATGAATATTGACCGAGCTGGAGTCATTTTCCCCTCTTGCCAGAATGTTTTCTTTGCTTGAACAGACTAAACTGGAAATATTTCTCATACAGTTGAGTCCAATAACAATTTATTGTTACGACATTCATATTACTAATTATAAGTGCATGTAGTCCACTGGCGGCTCGTGCCCACGAAACAGGTGAAGTGCCTGTATCTTTTACCGTACAGCACTTCACCTTTTTCGTGGGCACGAGCCGCCACTGAATTGTAGTCTTGTCCAAATGCACTGAAACTAATCAACTATTACAATATAAATGAAGCTTGAAAATTAACCGAAATTTAAAAAATACATTGCAAGATGAAATGAAGCATTTTGGAATAATTAATGCTTTAATACTTAACTCAAGCTGAAATATAATAGCAGGATGATCACAATAATACAGAGTGTTTCAGGAGGAATGTGCAATACTTCTCAGGCTGATTCCTTACACCAAGTAGACAAAAAAGTTCCATGTAACCAACCCCCAAAAACGCTTTGTTACTGAGATAACAATGGCGGAAAATTGAGATTTTTCAAAATATATGAATTTTTCTAATTTTTTTGAGGTTGTAGTGAGGTTCTAAAATAATCAATTCCTATGTAAAATTAGCAGAGGAATTCAATGAAACCAGTTCAAAGTTTGTAACTTCAACGGTTATTGAGATAGTTGGAAAAATATGCTCGAAAACGCCATTTTTTAAAATAAAGGTTATAACTGGATAAGGAATATAAAATTGTATTTTTTATTAATGGAAGTTGATGATAGTCTGATTCTGAAGAAAAAGTTAAATGGAGGTGATCTTGTAAATCTTACCCAAATCTCAGAAATAGCGATCAAAAATCGCAAAACTAAACACAAATTCATCACTTGTGCTATGTTTTGTCAATTTTGCGATTTTTTATCGCCATTTCTGAGGTTTGGGTAAGATTTACACAATCGCCGCCATTTAACTTTTTATTTAGAATCTTACTCTCTTCAACTTCCATTAATAAAAAATACAATTTTATTATTCCTTACCCGGTTATAACCCTTATTGTTGAAAAACGGCTTTTTATGGCATATTTTTCCAATTATCTTGATAACCGTCCAAGTTACAAACTTGGAACTGATTTCATTGAACTCCTCAGCTAATTTTACATAGAAATTGATTATTTTAGAGCCTCACTAAAGCCTCTGAAAAATTAGAAAAATTAATATGTTTTGAAAAATCTTAATTTTCCGCCATTGTTATCTTGGTAACAAAGCGTTTTTGGGGGTTGGTCTCATGGAACTTTTTTGTCTACTTGGTGTAAGGAATCAGCCTGAGAAGTATTGCACATTCCTCCTGAAACACCCTGTATAGCATGACTAACCGTTATAAAGAATGCTATAATAAGATAACTTTTACAAATAAATTAAGATGTCATAATGCTTCAAGTACTAAAATGCCTGAGATAGGGATCAAGTTTGAAAATTGGTGAAAGTTCTGATAGCACAGTCTGCCCAAGCAAAGAAGACATTCTGGCAAGATGGGAAAATGACTCTAGCTCGATCAATATTGGTTCAAAAAATATACATTTGGTCTCAAATTGTAGAATACATTCTGCTCTACAATTTGATACCTTGATACCTAAAAATACAATTTATAATTTTTGAACCAATATTGACCGAGCTGGAGTCATCTCTCCATCTTGCCAGAATGTCTTCTTTGCTTGGACAGATTATACCTTAATAGTTTAAACTAAATTGAATAATGTCTTCAAAATTGGATAATTATTGAGGAATTTTGAAAAAAAATTTTAAGGCGTAGATTATATCACAAGAGTTGTGTGTAATTATAGTTGTTTGAAGGAATTGACCTATAATTTGGAATCAAATTCAATAATTTTTCTATTGTTAAACTATTACAATGATCTATAATAATAGATAGAATAGTCTGAAAGAGAAAACTAGGCTTAGCCTATACTTTTTTCAATTTGAGTAATGTTAAATGTTGATAAAGTTATATGATAAATGGTGTAGGTACAGCATCTTGTATACAGAGGTTATAAATTATTAGAGAAGAATAGGAAGTTGATTATAAATTATTAGACAAAAATATGAAGTTTAACTAGTATTCCAAAAATATATATATTTATATTGGGTGGAGCATACTGTGGAGCTTATTTTATTTAGCAGAACTGTTTTATATGTTTGGGCCACCAAGGAGAGAATACTATACTATAGTCTGTCCAAGCAAAGAAGACATTCTGGCAAGATGGAGAGATGACTCCAGCTCGATCAATTTTGGTTGAAAAATTATAAATTGTAGAGCAGAATATTTTCTACAATTTATGAACAAATTTATAATTTTTGAACTAATATCGACCGAGCTGGAGTCATTTCCCCATCTTGCCAGAAAGTCTTCTTTATTTGGACAGGGGATCCATAGTAAGCTTCCCTATTTTTCTCGACAAATTTCGAACTCAAGCTTTAGTTTTAAATACTGTATTCTTATAATGTAATACAGTAACGGCTGTATTTTGTTTTATTAAACATAAGTATTAATTTATTCTAAATCCTGTATAGCATGTCCAAGCAGAGAAGACCCTCTGGCAAGATGGGAAAATGACTCCAACTCGATCAATATTGGTTCAAAAATTATAAATTTGATACCAAATTTATAATTTTTGAACCAAAATTGATCGAGCTGGAGTCATTTTCCCATCTTGCCAGAATGTCTTCTTTGCTTGGACAGATTATATTCTTACTGTAATATAGTGACCTCATCTGGTTTTAATTATAACAAGGCCCAATTAATTCTAAATCCTGTATCCTTATTGTAATACACGGGAAGCGGTTTGTCCCAGTGGTAGAGAGCGTCTAATTGGTGAGATTAGATAAGCGACGTGCCTCTGCCAGCACCATTGTACTGGTGACCGGTTCCTCTGAATTCAATTTATGAGCCTCAAAAATCGCTTCCCGGTGGTTCGGAACCCACCTAAAGCAGTAGGTCCATTCATCTCTCATCATCATCCTTCCCATTACCCACGCACAGGCACAAGAGCCCATGTGGGCATCACCCTCAAAAAAATAAATAAATAAAAATACAGTGACTGTATCTGGTTTACAGAAGATCCAATTAATTTAAATCCCTAATTCTTATTGTAAAATAGTAACTGTATTTTGTTTTCGTTTAAACATAAGTATTGATTAGTTCTTAATCATGTATTGTAATTGTAAAACAGTTACTGTATTTGTTTTTCCTTTTTCTTTCGCCCTATATAGCAACAAGAACAGGATCCTACAAATTTGTACATTGCAAATTTGCCGCTACACTTCAAGGAGACCGATTTGGAGAATTTGCTGGTGAAATTTGGCCAGGTGATCTCGACTAGGATACTACGAGATACTTCGGGGGTTAGCAAAGGAGTTGGGTTTGCTAGGTGAGTTGAAAGAATTTAATGTCTCCCTTAAATTTTCATCGTTTATTGAATGAATTTCATTGAAAGTCCATTATTTTATAGCTTTGAAAAAATCTATAACCTATTAACGATCACTTGAGACGAAATAAACAAACTTTTTGCGTGTGTGTAAAGGCATGTATCGACAGTTCGAGGCATGTGCCGCGAATGCTTCAAGGTACGTTGTTACTGATGCGACTAGAACGATATCGATCAGCTGTAGCCAATCACAACTCTTGTTATTAAAGCTAAAGGATAAAACAAGAGTTGTGATTGGCCACAGCTCATCGAATGCGTTCCAGTCTACCAGTAACAACGTACCTTGAGGCATTCGCGGCACATGTCTCGCACTCTCGTTACAGTCCTTTATAGGCTCATAGCTTCAATAAAAATCAAGGGAAATATACTTAATACTTATGTTGAAATTAGCTTTGCAAAATTCATTACCGTGCAATATCATTATTTTACAGCTTTTTTAAAAACCAAGAGAAAAATATACTATTTTCCATGTTGGAATATTTAGCATGCTGTACTCGGGGACAGTAGTATCGGCCAGTGCAATATCTGTAGCCAATCACAGCTGTTGTTGTTTGACTCAATGACAAGACAAAGGCTGTGATTGGCTACAGATTAATCTGTAATGAATCTGTTGTACTCTTCTATGTAAATTGACTGAATAAAAATAAATAAGTTAATGAAGATAAATATTTATTATACATAAACTTTGAAGTTCTTGCTCTTCAAATTCAATTAATAGAAGATTTATTTGTATCCTTTAAAAATTAGAACTGAATCGAAATATTATTTCGAATTTGTCTCTGTTTTTACCCTTTATTGTAATTTCTCAAATAAATAAATAAACATATAAAATATACAGAGTGACCCATGATGGTTGCAACAGCTGGCGAACATAGGTTCAAACGTAGAATTTCCAAAGTCATTTTCCCATCTTGCCAGAGGGTCTTCTTTGCTTGGACAAACTGTACCAACAAAAGAAAACTTGAGTGTTGGCAGTCGAGGAAATCAAATTAAATCAACTGTTACAAAATACAATAAATTATATACAAAATACAGTTGAACTCATATTATTTTCAAATCTCTTCTATTATTTATTGGTCATAAATTTGACTCATTTCAGAATGGAATCGAAAGAGAAATGCGAGCAGATAATTCAGTCCTATAATGGTACCACGTTTTCGCCTGGTAAGGAACCGCTGCTGGTGAAATTCGCTGATGGTGGACAGAAGAAGCGCAGCGCATATAGGAATGATAATAGGATTTGGAGAGAGGGCAGTGAGGTAAGACAAATATATTTAGATCATTATCTATTTATTTTTGGCTTTCAATAGTGGGGAGTCCCTAGGGTTGTTCCACTTTGCTTTATAACCTTACTAGCAGTGGCGTAACGTTTTCAAACCGGGCCCCCAGCAAAAACAAGAAATCCGGGGCCCTTCTTCCGAAATCATACCCCCTTTTTCTACCACCCACCTTTCACTTAACAATTTAGCTCTCTAAAATGTAAAAGTACATTTTTCATGTTTGAAAGACATACTAAGTAGAAAAAAAGAAAATCGATTGAATCATAAAATATTCATGATAATGAAGAATCAAGATCAAGCCTCTAGAGTTAGTCTTTGGTCTTCGGATTATGAAATCTGGAAATAATGAAGTTATTCATTAATTAACCTTTTATTTGTGATCTTATAAACTCTACAGGCCTCCAATTTTAGCAATAACTTTTTCTGAATTGCACGTTAGCACCTTGTCTCCATTCTCCCAGGTAGGCCTACCCATGTTCTCTAATATATTTCCTTCAACTAGTAAAAAGTTCTAGTAAACTAGAACTCTCTCTGCGGCCTATGAGTCTAGATATAATCGAAAAAACATCGCTCGTTAGAAGTTTGTCGCCAGTCGCGGAGTAACTAGATAAAAAGTATATTTACAAAGTATATTTTAAGAGTGGGTGGTAGTGGACGGCAAACTGCCGAACGGCAAAATGAAGCCCCATAAGAACAATGTAATTTTTATCAATCTCTTGGAGCAGATATTGCCTCTATTTATGGAAAGAATTTCACGTTCTTTATGTCATTGGAAAGAGAATTTAATTCTCCTGGGGCGTTACTTTTTACTTTTTCGATTTTTAGTTTATTTTAATAATGATCGTATAATTAATTAACTAAAAAAGTGTTGAACTGTAATTATTGAAATGAACTAAAAATCGAAATTGGCTCTGCCCCCTGGCTAGGCGGAGAAGGCGAGCGAAGCGAGTCTGCCGGCTAGTCAAAGATATTATAATATGTTCCCTGTAGGAGTTCTAAGCTCCAGCAGGTGTTTAATAAGATCTGTCTTACTGAAGATCTAGTTTGGACTTGATTAATTAAGCTCGGTCTCTGGTCAAGTCACGTGTATGAATACGGCCCTTAAAGATCATAGAATTATTCTTCCTCGCACAATAAATTATTGGGGTGGCGTAGCTGAGTGGGTTGAGTGCTGGCGTTGCAACCCAAAGGTCCCGGGTTCAAACCCAGGTCAGATCAGAAATTTTTCTCATGCCACTTCCCCGTGTTTCGGATGGACACGTTAAGCCGTCGGTCCCGGCTGCCTAAAAACAGTCGTTAAGTCATGTTAGAGGCCCTGAAATTGTTCAGGAGCGACCTGAAAACTCTGACACCAGACCTGAGCCAGCCAGGTTACACGAATTATTATTAATAAATTATTCTAAATTTTCTTTTTCAGAGCGGCCATCTTGGCTACGACCCAACAATGGGTGTTGGTCAGAACGGAGTGGGTCTCAGCCATCACACATCATCCTCACATGGGGGCACACACCAACACATGCTAGGTAAGCAATCAATCTATGAAATTCTAGCAGTGGGCAGTAGTAGTCGGCAAATTGCCGAACGCCGAAATCAGGCCCCATAAGAACAATGTAATTTTTATCAATCTCTTGGAGCAGATAGAGCCTCTATTTATGGACAGAATTTCACGTTCTTTATGTCATTGGAAAGAGAATTCAATTCTCCAGGGGCGTTAATTTTTACTTTTTCAATTTTAAGTTTATTTCAATAATTCGAGTTCAATACTTTTTTAGTTAATTATATACACTATAATTATTAAAATAAACTTTAAATCAAAAAAGAAAAAAATTACGCCCCTGAAGAATTTAATCATCTTTCCAATGACATGAGGAACATGAAATTCTGTCCATAAATAGAGGCTCTATCTGTTCCAAGAGATTGATAAAAATCACATTGTTCTTATGGGGCCTGATTTTTCCGTTCAGCAGTTTGCCGTCCACTACCATCCACTCTTAATGTTGAATATGTATTTCAATATTTTTATTGTGTTCTAAATTTATGGTTGCTATTCTAATATTGGTCTAGTCGGGTTAATCAGACTTCTAAATCAGAATCAAAATTATAAATTGTAGAGCAGAATGAATTCCATAATTTGAGGCGAAATTTAAAATTTTTGAACCAATATTGACCGAGCTGGAGTCATTTTCATTTCCGATCTCCCCATCTTATCTTCTTTGCTCGACCTGTCTGTACAAAATAACAATTATAATCTTCAAAATCCAAAATCCTCTGGTAATTATTTTAGCATCAAAATATCTGTATTCAAGAAATAGAAGAAGAAGATTTCAAGAAACATAGGCCTTACCTTCTCTGGACTGAACTTTTCATCAAAATTGGGATCGAGATAGTGAAGGGCATGTGCCTGTTTTCTCTTTTCCTATCACGATTATGATTGTGTGTGTTGTCTCTCTCTGAATAAATAAATAATTCAGAATGTTTTAAATGCTGTGTATAGTCTGTTCAAGCAAAGAAGGCCCTCTGGTATGATAAGGAAATGACTCCTGCTTGGTCAATATTTGTTTAAGAATTATAAATGTGGTCTTGAGTAGAAATGAATAACCGTTTTGCGAGTGCGTGTAATGATGGTAAGTCTTCTTCTTTGCGAAACAGTCGGCCGCAGTCGAACAGCTGACTCTTGTCTGGAGCTGTGATTGGGTACAGTCCGAATTGTCTTGTCTCAAGACTCTTTTCTTGAACTGTGATTGGCTAGTGAACTTGTAGCTAGTGTTTTCTATTGTTGTATTATTTTATTTCTTGTATTTTGTTACCATTAAGCATTTATTATTGTTTGTACCTGACGATGTCTATGTACTTCATGTAAAGCCGCGTATCGACAGTCCGAGGCATGTGCCACGAATGCCTCGCAGTACAGTCTGGTGACGCAAAAAAAAGTATAAACTCATGGCTGAGGCATATGTGTGAATATAATCTGCAATAATCAAAAATAATTATAATTATAGTATAGTATATAGTATATAGTATAGTATATAGTACATAATTATAATAAATATAATTATAATAAAAAATCTGCATTTTTTGTAACCAAAAAATGCGAGCACGCGAACAAATTGACTAGCGCCATCAAGCGGGAGACAAAGCAACTAAGCTCTGACAATTGATATTTTGGACTTTGGAGGTTAGTTTGTGCTCAATTAGTAGATAAAATTCAAGGCAATGCTTATTATTGCCTATTAGAACCTTCTGCACCCAAATAGAATTCTTAATCACAAAAATGCATAGGAATGTGGTACAATTTTGAGGTTAGTTTGTAGAATTGTTTGTTGTGCGTTGCGAGGCAACAGGCACTGCTCGCTGCGAATTGTGTGCAGCGTTTGCCTCGCTGCTAGCAAACCCGGTATCGACAGTCCGAGGCATGTGTGGCACATGCCTCGGACTGTCGATACGCGGTAAATAGCAGACTAGTAGTAGTACTCTTTTTTTGTGTCAACAGACTGTACAGCGAGGCATTCGTAGCACATGCCTCGGACTGTCGATACGCGGCTTAAGTATTGATGACAAATAAAATTCTTGATTCTTGCCATAGCTGTTGGAATGTGGCCGACCGTTTAGCATAGAAGAAGACCAACCATTTCACGCACTCACAAGCAAAAAGTTGTTTACTTCGTCTTAAGTGACCGGTAATGGGTTATAGATGAGGAGTACCATTCTTTTTGCATTGTTATTTCATTTTCAACTTGTTCTATGAATTTCTTAGTGAATGAATAAACAATAAACGATGAATACGTAGATACAAAATCCAAGACTATGTTATGAAGTCACCCGTAGGCTTGCTAATACATTGTACATAATTTACATTAAAATTATTTAATTTTCAATGTATTTAAATACATTGTAAATTTATTTTCGCCACACTTCACAGAAAGAAGCTGCTTACCGGTCCCTATGTAGACTTGAAAGTCGTCATTTACATACGCAAACAGTCAGCTGTTGTCCTCGAGCGGTAAGACTTCCTTTCCATGCGAGGACTCTCTTTCCACGCGTGGACAACAGCAGCTGACAGGAATAACGTAGTAGTTATCAAGCCGTCCGCTAGATCGGGTGACAGTGCACCTTTTTAACCTATTCAGTTATCAGTTTGAATCAGCAATCGCTATAACCTCATTCAGATTGAATTGTTAATCGTGAAGTATTGATTAAATGAAATTTGATTGATAATGCTTATCTGAAGTGAGGCGAAAAGAAATATACGCAAACTCGCCTAGGAAACTATCCTCATACCGTAAACGTTCACTTCCAAGGCTTGTGGCGTAATGTACTATTACAATATATTTAAAAAACATTTTTAATCCATAATATCTCTTTCTACTATTAGCTAATACATTGTATTAATTTAATTTTCAATGTATTTAAATACATTGTAAATTTATTTACAATATATTTTAAAAACATTTTTAATCCATAATATCTCTTTCTACTATTAGCTAATACATTTTAAATAATTTAATTTTCAATGTATTTAAATACATTGTAAATTTATTTACAATATATTTAAAAAAAAACATTTTTAATCAATAATATCTCTTTCTCCTACAGGACAAGCCTCGCTAGCAGCCCAGTACAGCCGCTATGCAGCTGCAGCTGCCGCTGCAATGGCTGCCGCCGCCCAGGCCGGCCAGCCGCCCCAGGCTCAAACTGCCGGCTATCAGCTGCCCGCAGCTGCGGCTGCACAGTGGGCTGCAGCTGCAGCTGCTCAGCCGCATCTGCAGTATGTGGCCATGCAGCCACCACCTCTACCCACACCGCCGCATCACCCGCACCATCATATCACTACCCAGGTTGATGTGAGTAGTACAAAGATTCAAAAATATCCTTGATTTTGATTGAAAGTACCAAGTACAGCTGATTGATCTTGTTTTGTAGTTGTGTAATGTGGAATATTTGGTATTAGTACAATAATTATCACTATACTCCATTCACGGTGTTTTTGTCAATGGCTCAACACCCCATGAAGGGTGGAGGCCTACTTGCTGGTTGCCAGTTTCATATTCACTCCACTATTCCATCTGTCCAAGCAAAAAAGACACCCTGGCAAGATGGGGAAACGACCCTAGCCCGGCCAATACCGGCCCAAAAGCCATCAATTCTCAAATTGTAGATCAGAATGACCCACAATCCTAGACAGAACCCACAGTCCCTGAACCAACACCGGCCAAGCCAAAGCCACCCCCCACCAAACTAGAATGCCCTCATCACCCGGACAGACCATACAGCAAGCAAATAAACATCAACCAGGATAGAGGTAACGTGTGTTTAGCACATTGATCCTCTTAACCATAAGCCAGTTTTGGTAACCTAGTGACGGCACAGAATACCTCTGAATAACATTCAGTTAGAGTGTAATGCAACAATCACTATTCCTCCAGAGATGAGAAACGACTGACTGTCTTCACTAATGACAATCCAATCTCCCAAAGGAAGGTATTATTTATTTATTTATTCATTTTTAACCCATAGAACTTTCCCCCAGAGTTTGGCAATTCACTAGTTGGACAATCTGTATTTATTTTAATTATTCTATATCATGACAAATTACATCTCACCAACTTTGTCTTCTCTTGCAACAGATGATGGCCCAAGCAGCTGATCCCACCGGCACTGCAGTCGGCTACGGCTCAATCATGCCTCAAATCACTACCCACATGTCCACGCTCCAGCTGTCAACACCCGGCTACATTGCGGCCAGTCCGCATCCATCAGCCGCAGCCGCCTACCAGTTCTACGGACCGCCTTCCATCATACACACCCTGCCGATTGCAGCGGCGGCCACAGCTGATGCAGTGGCGGAACACAACAGCAACACAGCATCGCCAGACGACAACTACCAGGGCTACCAGGGTCAGCCGGCCAAGTAGGATAGGGAGGAGGTTTGCTCCTGGTAAGAAAATTGGAAATTGCTTCTGGTAGAAGAGTTTTTTCTCTAGATATGATATTACTCCTGATGAATTGTTTTGAGTTGCTGAAAATTGATAAATTACTCCTGGTAGAAGAGTTGTTTCTCTAGATATAAGGTTACTCCTGGTAGATTGTTTTGAATTTCTCCTAGTAGATTCTCTAGAATTGCTCCTAGTAGATCAGGGAGTAGGATAGAGAGGAGGTTTTCTCCTGGTGAGGAAATGGAAAAATTACTTCTGGTAGAAGAGATTTCCAATTGCTTCTGTTAGATTGGTATAAATTGCTCAATTCTCCTGGTAAATCACTTTCCTAGATTTTAGATTATAATATAAACATTATTGTTATAATATAGACACCAGATGATGGCTACCAGGGACAGCTGGCCAAGCAGGGTAGGGAGGTTTGCTCCTGGTAAGGAAATAGAATAATTACTCCTAGTAGTCCTCTTGAATTAATGTCATTGGTTGTTAATATAGGGTGATTTCCAAAGGTATATAAATTTGTTCAATTGATCCTGGTAGATGACTTTATAACTTTCCTTATAGATTAGAGTAGTTGTTGATCCCTGTTATATTGGATAAATAAATGAATAATTTGATTAAGGAGATTCTGTTGAATTCTCACTAAATTGGAATTTCTTGGCAGACATTCCCCTTCCACAGATGAAATGTTTCATAATCCAATATTTCCCTGAATAAAAATGTTAGTCTTTCTAGATAAATATTGATTCAATTTTCTCATTTTTAATGTTCTGTGTTTTAGGGAAGACTTCAACATTTTCTTCCCAGGCAGCCTGACCGACTTCACAACCATGCCCTGTTGATTAACCTCGGTCAACTTTAACGCCGATCAATAATTAATCGTCGATTACAATGCCATTTGTGACTTGTACTGCGTAAAGTTTCACAAGACTAAGTGTAGATATCGGGAAAAATTCGCCACTAAAGAAAAATGTAGATATTGGAAAAAAATTCGCCACTAAACAAAGTGTATAGATAGCGAAAAATTTCGTCAAATTGCCAAAGCTGTGTATAAAGTGAAGGATGGGAAAAAATTCTAGTAAATATTTTGCTGAATTTTTTAAAAAAATTATCAGCAATCACATTGCGACTGGTGTATGAAAACATTTATATTATGACTGTTTAATTTATTAATTATTATTGTAGTGTATGGAATTTTGATGCGATTTTTCTAACGGTTTTGTTAGAGAATGGGAATTTGTAAAAGTTGTAGACTGTATTAGGATTAGTTTTTGTTTTCTCTAGTGTGTTTGGTGATTGGTAATTCAACTAGTGGTGAAACTAGTCGATTGCAACTAGTTAACTGAAACTAGTTGACTACAGTGGATAACGTAAACTAGTTGACTGAAACTAGTTTACTGAAAACAGGTTGACTATAACTAGTTTACTGAAACTAGCTGACTGCAATGGTTAACTGAAACTAGTTGACTGCAACTAGCTTACTGAAAACCAGTTGACTGTAACTAGTTAACTGATACTGATTGACTGCAATGGTCAAATGAATGATACTAGTTACTGTAACTGGTTTCAAAAGAAATTGATTGTAACTATTGAACTGAAACTAGTTTCACCTGGGTTTCTGACATAGTTTTCTACTGATAATGTAGTTTTTCACAAGTCATTTTTTTACAAATTACTTGGTAGTATTGGAATAACAAAAATGAAGAATCCTTTTTTGTATTATTAGAGAAGTTCTCAACTTGATTCAAGTTCAGTAATAACTTTTTTTTCCATATTCTAGAAAGAGATAAGAAATATAATTATCATTTTTGTGTCATTAGTTCATTTGTCAGAAAACATTAAATTTTTACCTGAATTATGAATTAGACAGGAGTTTATGAAATGGCTGTTTACTAAAATGGGACAAGATTTCTATTTTACAATAATGTCTCAAAATGAGAAGACGTTTTTTAAATGTCTATAAACTTGACAATTAGATGACTAATCCCATTCCCCATTTTCCATTCAAAAAATGTTGATTTTTTAATGTTTGTGGCCTAACCAGTAGAATTTTTCCCTAAAACAGATTAAACTGAACATCCCTAAAAAACCTAGACTACTCATAATGTCAATTGATGAAAACATATGGAATTCTAATCTCTAATTTTTGTCAGGAACAAAAATAATTTTTGTTCAAGAGCATTAAAATAGAAGAAATTTCATTTTCAATGTAAACACATTATTGTTTGGAACAAAAAAAGGAATATTCAACTGTAACTCAACTAAATTAGTGAACTGAAACCAGTGGACTGCACCAAGTTAATTGAAACATGTTGACTGTAACTATTTAACTGAAACCAGTTGAGTGCTTGAACTAGTTTCAGCTGTTTAACTGATCTATTCAACCCTATTGATGAGTGAACTATTTTTTTGTGAATTCAGTTGACAGTATTCAACCCTATTAATGTTTTCTAGATGGAGAGTCTTTTGTTTTGTGATAAATATTCTAATAGAGGTAAAGGTTATATTGGGGTCAATATTTAATATGAATTACAGGGAAAGTTTATTTGGTATGTTTTAAAAAATGTGTTAGCTACTATTAATGGCAAAATTTCTTTGGAAAGTTGTAAAAAAATAAGGATCATTCCTTTTAATATCTATTTATGTCCTATTCTAACGAAGTTTGGCCATGTTTATTGATACATTTATAAAATTATTTTTACAATTCCATTTTCCAAAATACTGATTGATTCATAAATCAACAAACACCTACCCCCCCCTAAATTATCAAAATCTTATAATTCACAAGAGGTCAAAAATTCATTTTTCACCAATCTTTACTTTTTCAAAAGAGGTTGAGATTACTAGAAATCCATAATTCTCAAATTTTCCACAATTTTTGTCAAATAATCATCTACAATTGGGATTTATTTTAAATGTCTGTCAGATACTGGACTGAAGGAATATGTTAACAGGATTATTTTCCATAATAATTTGAAGTCTTTCAACCCTTTATTGAGCTGGAACTTTTCTCCGGTTCCTTAGTTTTGTAGACCAAGAGCATTTCAACTTATGTATGGTTCCAATATGGGTTATATTTTGAAGATGTTCAATTTAGTAAAATCTTTTTAAGAATTTCTCTGTGAATCCAACTATTTGTAGATTATAAGATGTACAGCTATCGATTGTAAGAAATTGCAACCATGTGTTGTATATAGATAATTTATTGTTAGTGTAAGAAATTTTTCTAGATTAATTAGTATATCTAGGAGTATGGTTTAGGTGTTCTATGATTTGTGAGTTTTTTGGTATCTTTTCAGCATTATTTGTTGGTATAAATCACATAAGTGATGAAATTATTGGAAAAAATTAAGGGTTGTGGGAAAGAATTGACGGTGTTATTTAGATGGTAATCCATAAAAATGGAGAAAAGTTTGAAGATTTGGGAATGTGGTTATATTGTAGAGAAAACTGTTGGTGTTTAGGAACAAAGTTTGGGAACTGGGAACATTTTGTGTGTGTATTATTTTGGAAAAGACTGACAACATTTTTGGTAGTGTTTAAATTTTTCTCAGTGCTTCATCTGTGTAATTAATTGTGGGGAAAATTTCCCAAGTGTGATGAACTTCCAATGTTTAGAAACAAGTTTGAACATGAAAGTTGCTCAAATTTGCAATTTGTTCAAATCAGCAATTGTTCAAACTTGCTATTTGTTCAAATCAGCAATTTGTTCAAATCTACAATTGGTTCAAACTTGCAATTTGTTAGTGTATTCTAGATGTAATCAGTTAAGATTCTCCAAAATCTAAAATAATATTTTTCTGTAAGATAAGCAAAGTCAAGTGTTTTGGTTAGGTTATGTTGTTTGATATCAGGTTAGGTTATTTTGTAATAGTTTAAATTAGTTCTTTGAAAATTTGATCAATTATTTTCTGTGAGCTGGTGAGTGCAGTCCTAGTTTAATTCAATTTGGTTTAATTTTAGGTTAGATTTTTCTTGAATTTCACAATACAGTTTGTGAGATTATTTAGGTTAGGTTAGGTATTTTCTTCAATAAGAGATTGCTACTGTAATGATATTGTTGAACAATTGTCAACTTAACATTCCTTAAAACTTGAAAATTGTGTTGATTATTGCAAAAAAGTAATGGATCTACTCAAATTCAGATTGATAATCTTTTCTCTATTTAAATTTGTTGAAATAAATAATTTCCCTTTAAAAACTATTATATAACCTTGAAAAATTATTCTAAAAACAATTCACAATAATTTTCCAACTTTGAAAAACGTTTTTCTTTCAATACAATAGCTTATTATCCAAACTTGTAAAAAATCTTATAATTACTTAATCATCTTGAACCCTCCTATTGTAATTTTGCCATATTTCTGTCAATATTTGAGGCTAAATTGTATTTCTCCCTCAAATATAATTCAATACTTTATTCACTGGGTGTTTTGAGCAGATTCAAATTTTTAGGTGTTGAAATATCATTTTGAGTCATCTTGGATTCTGTTTTTCAGCATTTTAAAAAGAATCAGTGTTTATTAAAAACAGAGTTTTTTTCAATTTCTTTTTTAAACATAATCCAAGCAGAGTATAATTGACAAATAAAATATTGAATTTGCTCCAACACTCAATGAATAATTAATTATCTAATTTCATGAACTCTAAATTTTTAAGTTTTTCTTTCTACTCATTTATATTTTTCCTATTCATTCAATGATCTATATCATGAAAGTATTGTCCCTTTTTTGACAAACTGCTCAATTTTTACATTTTTTTCTCTGTTGCTAGTCAGATTTTTTTTGTAATTACAATATTGTATATCTTGTATTTTTTATATATCATCCATAAGATTGTTATAACTCTTGGAAATCCCTCAAGAAATTGTTGGTTTCTTGTTTTTCCATAATAATTTAAAGTGTATTTAATTCTTTTGGTCTTGTTCATAATACTAATTAATCAGAAATATTTGTCACAATTTTTCTTTGAATTAATTTTGTGAACAATTAAACCATGACTGATTTTTTTCTTAAAACTTTTGTTAGATAGTAGTCAAAAATAAATATCAAAACCCGTTTTCTTCCCAACCCCAGTATTTATAAAGTTCAATGATGTAAAATCTTGAACAAAAACAAATGATCATAAAACATTTATAACAGATAAAATATTATTCAAAAATAATTGGTTACCAGAATTATTTATATAATCTATTTAATATTATGAAAATTGATAAATTATTATATTAAACAATTGCCGATATTGAAATGTCAACTTGATCAATCATTATTAGGACATTTGTTACTATTATTCCCCAATAAATATTATAAATTATTATTATGTTTTTGTTATTTTTGTTTCGTTTTAATTTTATTGTCATTATATTTATTAATTGTTGACTTGTATGAAATGTATTCAGAAGATAAGAAAGAGAGAGAAATTTATATTGAATTTGTAAATTAAAGTCGATCGCTCTAGGGTTAGGTAGGTTAGGTATGTCATCTAAGTTAAGAACATTAATTTAAGTATATAGTGAATAGTATTAGGCTAGTATTGTATGAATGTTGAAGTCGAAATGTCTGATTTTGCAATTTAGGTGTTGAATATAATTTGTCTTCTAACAATTTTATTTCATTTGTGTGAAATGTTGTACGGAGAAGAGAAAAAATTAGGTGAAATTAATTATAGAATAGTAAGAAAATTAATTAGATTAAGATATTGATTAGTTTAAGTCTATTCCCTAATATTGTATGAAAATTTTGAAACAAGATACAGAAAATCTGTTTGATTTATTGATGAAAACGTTTTTCCATTTGATGTAACAATCCAGGGCAAAATAAGAAGGTTCATCAAATAGAATCTAAATTTATAAATTTTATAGTTTGCACAAACTAAGAAGACACTCATTCATAATACACTCAACATTGTACTAGGTGTCTTCTCTCTTTGTGCAAACTAATAATATTTTTTGAATATTTCCAGGTAGGCTTTTTCTGTGTATTTTGGAATAATTTCCAACATTTCCATTATATTTGTGTTTGCTCTCCATGTTTGAAAAATACATTCTTCATTATTTTTTCATTTGTGTTTTTTATTTTCATTATTAGTTCCTGTCTTTGTTGCATTCCTTCAATCAATTATTTTGATTTTCCTTACAATTTTTGTTTGAAGTTTTAAACCAGGAATTCTGAAAAAACACTCATATCTATATTCTATTGAAGATATCTTGACTCAAAGTGAACAACCTTTTTGCATATGTTGGCTTGCAAATTTAGGGTGTCCAGGACAAACATAACCAATACCATATCTCCTCTTAATAGAAGGCCCTGTCCTTCGACATTGTCAAATCATAGTTCATGTCTACCCATATGAAAGCATTGAGTTTAGTTATAGTCTGTCCAAGCAAAGAAGACCTTCTGGCAAGATGAGAAAATGACTCCTGCTCGGTCAATATTGGTTCCAGAATTATTGATTTTGTCTCAATTGTAGGAAAGAATTTGATCTATAATTTGAGACCAAATCAATATTTTCCTACCAATATTGACTGAGCTGGAATCATTTTTTCATCTTACCAGAGGGTCTTCTTTGCTTGGACAGAATATATTGTGGAATACTCTTTAGAAGCACTATTGATTTCACAATTTATCTAAAATTGCGGATATGTTATTGGCCACTGTCAGATCTTATTAAATTGAGTGAGTGCATTATTATTTCTTTTAAATCCGACTTCCAGTCTATTTATTTATTCTTTAGATGATTTACAATAAAGGGTTAAAAGACAGACAACAAAGTCCAAAAAGTCTTTTCCCAAATTTCGATACATAATTATTTAAAAAGAGGTTTTGTTTACAAGATGACTAACTGCATTGCCGGAATTTGTTGACACATCTCATTGTTATGAACGGACATTTGAGTATTTAATTAACATAATTTTTTCTTATTTGGGTACTTTACAGATGTCATTGTATATGCAACAACAATGAAGAACTAACCATACTTTGTTTAATAACTTATTTATCTTGGATAACAGTTGGTAGATTATTGATTATCCAAGACACTATTATTAAATTTTATCCAAGATAAGTTATTAATAGTTGGTTCTTATTGTTGTTGCTTATAACCGTGAAGTACCAGAACTTGTAACAATTTGAAGTACGGTATACATTAATCCATGTTCTCCATAATATGACAGAAATTCTCACCAAATTTTTGAAAAAAAAATTTTGGAAATCTTAACATACTTGGTAAGTTGAAGGTCCACTCTTGAAATATAATTTACATAAAATATTAGAGTCCTCGTGGAGAAAATAGTAAATGTGAGATATTAATAGAATAACTTTTCTTTTCAAAATACTTATACAAGTTCAATTACAAAAGTACTTAATCAGAATAATGTTGAAATATTCTTGAAAAACTGATAACAATTTAATTATGTAACGCCATACACTGCCATAAAAATTTTATCAATTGAAATATTTTTTACAACTTTTATTTTTATTTGTATAAGGATATTTTTGTGTTGATTAATTCTGTGATTGTCTTTGTGTATGTGTTTTTTGTTCTTAGCTAGACCTACTCAACATAACTTTTTTGCTTAATTGCATTTTTCTTCAAGTTATTTTTTCAATTTTCAGAACTTTCCCAAGAAAACTATAAATGTTACACCAACCCTTATCAATTATTTTTCCATCAGCTGATCATATAGTTTGTCAAAGGAAAGAAGACATTCTGGCAAGATGGGGAAAATGACTCCAGCTTGGTCAATATTGGTTTAAAAATGGGAAATTTGGTCTCAAATTGTAAAAACATTACACTTTAAAATTTTTTGGCAAATTTTATAATTTTTGAACCAATATTGACCTAGCTGGAGTCATTTTCCCCATCTTGCCAGAATGTCTTCTTAGCTTGAACAGACTATACCTCCTCAACAATCTTGGATTAGAATTGATTTTGCTTCATGCAACCCAGAATTAACTAATTCGATATCAATAATATTTAAATAATGATGTCTGTGCAAATGATTGATAATGTCTTTCAAACTTTTAAAATTGTTTCTTCCATATAAATATCATCACTAATTTTTGAACTTGACCTATTTACATTGAAGAACATTGATATGTCATAATGTCTTGATAATCTATGAAATTTAACATCTTATAAATGAAATGTACACAGTAAATAAATTATGTATTATGATAATACAAAAGTTCCAAGATGAAGTGCCAAAAATTTTCTTAGTGATTATTATAAAATATTATAATTATTATCCACATTATAATATTATTACTATTATTAAAGATGGTGCCAAAAATTAAGTCAGTTTGCGAATGACTGTTTTATTAATACTCAGCTCTGTTTGAATAGTCTGAAGCTGTCTTTGAGATCAAACTAGTATAGATGAGGTGGCTGTTGCTTTAATGCACTCTTATACACAGCTCACCAACTGTCCCAATGGAGCAAAGATTTAATAGCAGTTGTTTGATAATTGCCTTAATATTTGACACCAGTTATATATCTCTCCACTGTACTTAATATCATCCACTATTTCAATAGTTTGCGCAATCTTAGAAGACACTTTGTTACATTGAAACAGCATGTCTTCTCAGCTTGCGCAAGCATACATTATTGATGTCTATTCATAACCATTGTTACAGCTGATAGTATTAAAAGAAATGATGAATATTTTTTATGAAAATATTGTCCAAAGGTGCAATGAAGTTTGTTTATTTGTAAAAATATTTCTGTATTGTTGAAGCGTACCATTCCATATTTGAGTCTTATCATTATTATCAAATGTTTATTGAAAACACATAATAAATAATGTGGTCATTTTTACAAACAAATATGAAAAATAATCAATTGGAATTTGAAAAAACATAAATTATAAACATAACTAGAGGAAAACCGGACGTGATAGTATTAAATTATTTAGAATTAATATCAAATTTATTTTTTTAACATGTGAAGTCTGTCTTTGTATTTGGTGTTTAACATTATAATATCTGTCTACATGAATATCACCCGTTAAAATGTAAGCTACAAATTTCTTAATCTTTATATATACTTCTCTTAATATTTTTTCAAGTATAGATGGTGCAAACAATTTAGGCACCTGGCAAATGACTATTAGCTCAGCTCTATCAGGATAGTCTAAACCTGTCTTTGATAACAAATAAGTTTAGCAAGTTCTGCTCTCTTTTAGATTTTATCTTGCAGACATTTTGCAGACTGTCCTGATAGAATTCAGCATTAATAACAGTAATTTGCCAACTGTCTCAACTGTTGCACCAGCTATATTTTTGTAAAAATGTATCATTAAAAACTATATAGCTCAAACATCTTGTCTTGAAATTGAGATGAAATTGTAATTATTGGAAACAAAATTACAGTTGATGAAATTTTGTTCAAGTAGGTAAAACAAGAATAAACAAGTACTGGTATTAGGACTAGACTTTGAACATACGTGAATGGTGAATCATTCAATTTTCCTGTTTTATCAATCAAATAATAGTAATATTCTGACATCAAACTTACCCTTTATTCAAATTAGACCAATTGAATCAACAATAGTATAAAAAAGTACTTCAGATTGCTATTGAAATCAGTTTCACTTAATAAATCTCTTTCTTTTCTAGTTTCTGTATAAATTCAATCATTTTGATAAATCTTATTACATTTGATCAAGTTATTCAAATAACTAATCATGCTCAAAAGACTATTGTAGATTTCACATTTCTTTTAATCATATTTTTAATTTTCCTTCTGCTCTATACCTACTTCCATCAAAATGATTCCATACAACTATGCATATGTATTCCATAACATGGATATACCTCATTACACAAATGTATTTTGTAACATAGATGTACGGTATTCCAAATATACAGAGTGTTCCAAAAGGAATGAACAATATTTCTCAGGCTGATTCCTTACACCAAGTGGTGAGAAGGTTCTGTTGAACTTACGCTCAGAAAAATCCTTGTTACCAAGATAACAATTACAGAAAATTCAAATTTTTCAAAATATATTTGATTTTAAAACTTTTACAGGTTCAAAAACAATCAATTCTCAAGTAAAATTAGCTTAAAAATTCAATGAAACCAGTTCCACTTTGTAACTGCTAACTCCCTTCATTTTCTCAGTTCAGTTTGTATTAAGAATCCAACTAGTTTTTGGATTTTTATAAAGCGTGTAAAAACAAGGTAATATCTTAAAATTGTCAATTTTTTACAATTGTTATCTTGATAACAAAGCATTTCTGGGGGTATGTCCTATGGAATTTTTTCACTACTTGGTGTAAGAAATCAGTCTGAGATGTATTCCACATTCCTCCTAAAACACTCTGTGTATCATAACATGAGTGCATTCCATCATATTACATTACAATACTCTTACATTTATGACAACTTGAAAGTAGAAGATATTAAATTATCTTCAACTTACTATTAAGATATACTGAAAAGCATAACTGTAAATAATGATATTTTGATACTCAGTATACACAAATAATACAGAAATGTTGTAAAATAAACAAATGTAATGAGTATGGGCTTTATTGAGAGTCTATAGATAAGGTGAAATATTCAACATTATAGATGAGACTACTGACATTAGATAGAATATTTGACATTGGATGAAACATCAGTCAAAAATAGGTGGATTGATATATCACACTTTTTCCATGGGAAATACAATGAAAATGTCCAATGCCCACTAAATACCGTGAATTAAAAAATGGTAGCAGAACGTGGTTTCTTGTAAATATATGTTTGAAAGTTAATGAAATAACAATCCTCCTTTTTCCCATTCAACTATTGAATTTGTAGATGTAGAAACTTACTTAGAAGTGACTTTGAGAGTTTTTTAAAATTAGTCTAAACTCTAGGTTAGTGGTTTCTCTTATAATAAGAAGATAATCTAGTCATAAGTAAGTAAGATTGGTAAATTTTCAAAGGACAGGTTTGTTATTTGGTTTGTTGAGCATGAAAAAATAATATTGATTATTGAAAATATTTCAGAGATTTCATCATTGTAAATTCATTCATGGTTAGGATGGTAAAATAATAATATCATGAAAATTCGACACTGTCAATATATACATACTTCATCTGATTCCTATATATTTTTTTAAAACTTGATACATTATACTTATATTGAACTTTATACAGTACTCAAGCATTACAGATATTTACTGATTTTTGTAGAATTGTACATTATATGTGTTTGTTTGTCTCTTTTTGCAATATATAATGGAGAAATAGCTAGGTAGATGTGTCTTGTCCATAGTAAACTTTATGTATATTTGAAACTATTTTGTTACATATTTTCTATATTTTAGAGAGATGAGTTGTTGAATGAATGGAATTTTAATTGCATGAGTTTCTCTAAATAATTATGACAAAAAAAGGTTTCTAGAATATTTATAGTTATGTTGTAATACAAATTAATTGAACATATTACAAATACTAACTCACTTTCTTCACATAAAACTTACTTTTGTTTAAACCATGTTACATACCAGTACTTGCAAAAAGTGTAACTTGTTAATTTTTCAAAGAAAGTCATGTAATTCAAATTCCATTCAAATATACTATGTATTCTATTTGATTTCACCAAGTGAATACAAATGATGAGTTGAATTTACAACATGTTCTGAAAATTTAATCTAGTTAGGGTTAGGTATATTTGAATTTGTAAAATAATTAGGTAAAAATTAACTTGCAAATTTGTGAAATGATGACAATTTATTTGAAGTAAGACATTTTTGGGGGCATGGTGGTAATTTAATAGCAGATTCCAATGGAGTTGGTGGTTGAAAAATGTTTATAATTATGGTAAGCTCTGTCAGGATAGTTAGTCAGCAATCTACAGGAGCATATTGAAACAAGATTGATCACATCGTAATCTATTATGCTCTAGTAGGCCGCTTTCCAACTGTCTGGACCAAGCTGATCTTTAATAATATATATTAGTCAACTGCTGCTTTAATTTGAGTCTGCTTTATTTTTATGAATAGTGTGCTTACAATAAAAAAGTTTTAGAATTAAAAACAGGAAATTTTTCAATACCAAAAAATTTGTTGGGCAATCAGCAGCATGCTCTTTTGAAAAAAATTGTAAATATCAAATTAAAATTAAGGATAGGCTACTTAAGAAGTATTATTATTAAGGATGGTTCATGAACCATATTTAGATTCTACCAGCTAGTTTTTAACAATAGACTTGTTAAGTGAAAAAATATGAAGTGGTTTTGAGATTGGCATTTTGTATCATATAAATTTGATCAAATTGTATCAAATAATGATACATAACAAATGTGCCATTCACACTACTTGTATTACTATAAATAATAATGATTCAGTGGCGCCGACTTTGGGGGGGCAAGGCACTTTCTGCCCCCTCAATAATCACTCAGGGGGGGCAATGCGTGTATTTTGCCCCCCCCCAATATTCATAGATTACTAGAGAAATTTTCATCAATTTTTTGAGTATCAATTATCAATAAGTAGGCCTATTGAAAGAATATTTTTAGCCATCATCAATTCCAAATAGCTAAAATGAAACCAATTTTAAACAATGGTCTAGCTATTTTTATTATATTCACAACTGGAAACTGAACTATGATAGTGTGGAATGATATAGGCCTACTATTATTATTTTGAAATACTACTTCCACATTGTCCACAAACCATAGAAATAGACGATCAGTCTCCTGTTTATTATTTGCATTACCCAGCTAGGCGTCTGGGCTTAGATTGTTATAGCCGCATATGAGTCGTTGATTGCAACATTTTACAAGAACTTCATTCTTAATTAATTTTTTAATGTAAACTCAAAAACACAAATCAAATACAAAATCTAGATGAACATAACAAACTACACAATAATGGAACTAACATTCATAGCCAGAATTACTCAGTTTTCAGTTCCACTAGTGAGAGTGGTGGTTTAGCACATGGTACATCTATTCGTGTTTCATGTATTTCGTGCGATTTTTTTTATATCCGTTTATTAACAATATGAGTGGAAATTGTAAAAATTCTAATAAAAAACGAACTAGATGTATATTATGTATAAGTTGGATGCAAATTTGCCTTCAACCTACATATCAGAATAAATTCAGTACCTTAACTATTACCTGTATTAATTTTTATTTCTAAATATTTTTTTCGTGTTCAAAATTGGAGGAGAAACTTGATTCATTTACTACCGAGTATCACGATTATAATGGTCAATATGAATTAAATTAATGATAGGGTAATAATAATTATAGGGAATTCAAAGTAGTTGAATGGATCAGATTATCTCTACATTACAGAATTCAGCACGAAATCACATGCAAAGATGCAGTCTCACTGCTTGTGTATTTTTGTGTATTCTCACAACCCCCTCCCCCATCCTCGGATGGCACCCCCTCTCATTAATCTTCAGTTTGCCCCCCCAATATTTTGATGAAGTCGGCGCCACTGTAATGATTCATTCTTGTAAAACTATTGAGAAGTAAGTTAGTATAGCAGAGGATACAAATTTTTGTAATGAAAATATAGTTAAAATGGCTAAGGGTTGAAGTTAAGAATTTCCAATTTATATTTTTTAATTGAGTATTCAAGAGCTGCTTAAGTTTTCAAGGGAGTTTTTGAAAATTCCCAATCTGCCTTGAACATAGTGTTTATGCAATTTAGCTACTGGTCAAAATAGCTGCGTTAGTTTATATATCAGCAGAAGTGTTTGATAAAATATTGTGATCATGAACTCAAATCACAAACACTGTGGAATGCTCTTGTATGGGTGACCATTTTCTGGCCAATTATAAATTTGCAAGGTTGAACCTACCTGAGGGATTTTTCCTACCATTGAAAAACAAAAAAAAATTGTTTTTTTATTTATGTAGAAATAGTCCATCCAAGCAAAGAAGACCCTCTGGCAAGATGAGAAAATGACTCCAGGCTCGGTCAATATTAGTTCGAAAAATATTGATTTGTTCTCAAATTATAGATCAGAATGTTTCCTACCATTGAGACCAAATCAATAATTTTTGACCGAGCTGGAGTAATTTTCTCATCTTGCCCAAGGGTCTTCTCTGCTTGTAGAGACTAAAGCCTCTTTCCCCATAATTTTTCACATTCTTTTTGCAAAAACAATTAAGAAGAAGCTTGTAGTACTACATAATCTTGACTAATTTTAAGAAGCTTCTATCTAGTGCTACTCAATCTTCACTAAAAATTAGGACTGACATAAACTATACTAGTCTTCCAGACTCACTGAGGTCTTACTATATTATTGATAACCTGCTTAATGCGTATTATACAAGCCTTTATTATTCAGCGTGAACAATTTGTTTCTTGTGAATCTTTCAGTCCTTTCCATAATCTAACCTGACATTGATAATGATGTTGATAAAAGTTTAAATTTAATAGATGGTGTTTAGTTTTTTTTCAAATTAGAATAAAAATTAATTTATTGAAAAATTTAATCACAATCACATTTCTGCTGATATAATGTAGGTTAAATTTTGCTGACAATGTTGTTTTTCTCTAGCTATAGAAACAGCTTTAAGAATTGTTTGAGAATATTTCTAGGTTAGAATGATGCTAGAGCTAGTAATGTAGGAGTAGAATACTGATTAGATTTGTAGATTAGATTAGGCTTAGCCCAAAGGAACAATGATAGATTTAAGCATAGAAATTTCAAATTAAAATAAGCATTAACTTCCCAAATGTGGAGTATAAGTTAGTCAGTAAGGCGGAAAAATAAATAATATACAATTTTAAAAAATTTTGAAAAATTTTTTCAACAAAAAAATAAACTGTCTTAAGTGTTGTCTCGTGCTTGTGCCGTTTTAGATGATTGTATTTTGTAAATTTTTAATTGGTTTGTTTTTATTAAAATTTAAATTAGTAGTTATTGAAGAGTGACTTGTTTGCTAGTATTTCTATAGTTGTAAATTTTCTAGTCTGTAAAGAACAAATTTGAAATGGCATTTGTACCAATAAAGCTTCAACTCAAAACAACCTGATTTTAGAAAAAAAACTTCTTTAAATTCTTATTGTAGTATTTTTCTTGTTTTATTCGTGTTTGTTTGTAGCATTCTATTTTATAATTTTGCTGATTCTTTTGTAAGTTTCTATAGTCTAAATATTTAGTATTGCTCTAAAATAACAATTATTCTATAAATAACTTCATTTCCATTTGGCCCAAGATAGCCATAAGGATTTATTAATTACATCACTGTAATTGAAGAATTTCATTGAAAATATGAAATTCAATTCAATGTACTAAAAATTTTACAAATTCCTGGTACAAATGACATTTCCTGTTTATTTTAAAATTGAAAATTTTATTGTTTTAAATAAAATTTTATTGCAATTGTAGTTTCAACCATGCCTCTATTTCAGTTAATTGTAAAAATTTAAAATTAACTGGAAGATTAAGAAAAATGAAGAATTATATTTATAAGAGAGAAAAACAAATGAAAGTTTTTACTAAGGTGATTAGGCTAGGATATTACTATGTTAATTTGAAATAAAAAATAAATTTATGAAAATATTTTGTTGTTATTGATGTTTATTAATAGAAATCTACTTTTTTACAGTTATAAAAAACCTACGTAAGACTGTCCAAGCAAAGAAGACATTCTGGCAAGATTGGAAAATAACTCCAGTTCGGTCATTATTAGTACTAAAATTATAAATTTAATCTCAAATCGTAGGAAATATTCTGCTCTATAATTCGAGACAAAATTTCTAATAAATTATTGAACCAATAGTGACCGAGCCGAAGTCATTTTCCCATCTTACCAGATAATGTCTTCTTTGCTTGGACAGACTATACTAGCTATTCCTAGCGAGCGTCTCTAGTACTATGGCTCAAGTAGTTCCAGTTCTACCGCCAGGTAGCAGGGATAGTACAAAACTAATAAAGGGACTGAGAAGTTGAAGCTAGGGCTCTATAAAAAGGGGGTAGACGCATGGTCCGCCATTCTGTGGTCAACTTTTAGCGCCAGGTTTGAATTCATATGAATATTTTTGATGATAGAGACGATCAACAGCTGTTTATCAAGTTGAACAAATTAATTAAGTTATTGTTTTGAATTCTTGGAGGTTAATTTGTCATATAAAATGGTTCATATTGCTTAGCATCAAATTGCAAAAAATATAACCATTTTTATCATAAAACTGAAATTAAAAAAATACAAAATTACCAGATTCAGGAAGATGAATCAAGGTTGAAATTTTGACTTAAAAATTGCCAGACTGGAAATTCAATGCTCTGTGAAGAAGTATTATTTTTTCTACCATGATTTTTATCATAATAATAATAATAATAATAATAATCGTGTAACCTGGCTGGCTCAGGTCTGGTGTCAGAGTTTTCAAGTCGCTCCTGATCAATTTCAGGGCCTCTGACATGACTTAACGACTGTTTTTAGGCAGCCGGGACCGACGGCTTAACGTGTCCATCCGAAACACGGGAAAGTGGCCTAAGAAAAATTTCTGGTCTGACCTGGGTTTGAACCCGGGACCTTTGGGTTGCAACGCCAGCACTTAACCCACTCAGCTACGCCACCCCCATTTTTATCATTAATCATATGTTTGACTGTCGAATAGAATGAATTCAAACCTGGCGCTAAAAGTTGACCACAGAATGGCGGACCGTGCGTCTACCCCCTTTTTATAGAGCCCTAGTTGAAGCCAACGCTAAGACAGTAGCGTTTCGTGGTTTTGTCTGTCTTTTGCACGTGATTTGACCTAGTAACAACTGATGTAAAGTATCGATTGTCTCTTTTGATAAAAAAAAATCATTATCTAAGCATAGATAGGTAACAAAATGAGAGAAAAAATTCAAGTGGAATTGAAATAACAAGTAGCTTAAAATAATATTATTATCTACGATATTAAAATAAATGAGGATTATTATTTTCAAAGTGATTGATCATTAATTATAAATACAATAGTTTCGATGGATCTGAGCGTTTGTGTGAGAAAATTTCTGTAGCCTACACAGGATATTTTGAAAATTTTTTCAAGTCGACAATTTCAACAAGCTCCTTGATAAGAAATTCTGGGGTCCGACATTCCACTACTATAAGTTTTTTATTCACTCAAAAACTAGTCAACATTTGCGAAATTCATCATTAAAAGTAATTAACTAGTTTTTATTTACTTGTCCCATTCTAGTATTAGGTTCAACGTTCAATCATAGAATAATCGATATAAGTTACTCTGATCTATAATATAAAATAAAAATATTTACATTCCAATCCTATACGATTTGGCTAACTACTCTGGAGGAGTAGGTTTTGATAAAAGTAGGCTAGATTGTCTTTGGTTTAACCATAGAATAATTGAACTCTCTTAAATAAATAGAATACTCATAAATCCTAGAATCCTGTTTGGTTCCAAGAACCATGATTACAGTATAATGAGCATGGACACATAGTCCAGACTCCAGTAGTATAGTAGTCTGTGGAATATAATATATACAGGTATAGATCAGTGTTCTCAGAAGAAGGAGAACAAAATAGATATAACTAATGCTTTCGATTGCTGTCTGGGACCGCTAATGCAGAAAGCTGGTATATTATTATCTTAATGTTGGTACCACTGATTACAGAGCAGCTCAGACCTGCGGCCGAGTTCGGAGAGAAAGAATTTTATCACTGCTAATTGGGTGGTGGATCTGTGAGAGTGCTGGAGTAACTCAGGGTTCTGTCTTAGGTCTTCTGGTATTCTTGTTTTAAAAAAATGTTGACTCATATCATTCTCATTGTGTCTACACTCATATCTTTCTTCTGAGCGATTCTTGTTCTACATCATCCTATTTTTTCTCAAGTTTGAATCTACTTTGAGAAGAATATTATGAAAAATAAGAAGAAAAATAATCAAATTGAAAATCTTAGTTTCATTCATAGTCACACCAAGTGAAAGAATGATTTTTGAGAACGAAGGAGAAATAAAGGAAGAAATAGGTGATGCTGAAGAATAAGGAGAAGAAGGATGAAAAGATGAAAAATATTCTAGACAAAACTATGAGTTTGAGGAGTATAAAAATTGAGAAAAATTTCATGTTATGCTAAAAGCAAAATATTAATGTGGTGTGTGTGGCTCAGAAAATCAAAGCGAGTAAAAAGAAGAAGAAGAAGAAGAAGAAGAAGAAGAAGAAGAAGAAGAAGAAGAAGTAAGCAAACAAAAAAACTGAAGAAATAAGAGCTCTGGCCAGCACTTAACGAAAGTATTCCATTAAGATAGTAGCATCCCACATCCCACTATCTCAAAATTTTATTTTTCTAAAAAAGTTTTCAACTTTCTGAACCTTTACTTTGGAATTCCATTAGTTTTCAGTCGGTTGACAAAATTATAGCGACTCTAAATTTTTCTTTTACTATTTTTCAACAACGCTCTGTATTTATCACTTTATTTCTATCCTATTCCCACAATAACTTATAATTTACTAGCCGCAGGCTCGCTTCGCCGCCTTCTCTGCCTAGCCAGGCTCCGCCCCTGGACCCCCGACAGTATAGGCAGTGTAAGTGAGTAGACTATAAAATGCAGATTCCGTTCAGAAGTGAGTCATTTCTCATCTCGCCAGAAGGTCTTCTTTGCTTGGACAGACTACGTGAAGTCTCTTTGTTTTAAGAAACATTATATTGGCATAGCTAAATGACAACTCCGATTGAAAATATCAGCAGATGGAGCGCAAACTCACCTTTTGACATCAGCTGTATAGTCTGTCCAAGCAAAGAAGACCCTCTGGCAAGATGGGAAAATGACTCCAGCTCGGTCAATATTGGTTAAAAAATTATCAATTTGATTTCAAATTGTAGAAAACAATTTGATCTACTCTCAAGACCAATTCTTGAAAAAATATTGACCTAGCTGGAGTCATTTTCCCATCTTGCCAGAGGGTCTTCTTTGCTTGAACAGCTGATGTCAAAAGGTGAGTTTGCGCTCCATCTGCTGATATTTTCAATCGGAGTTGTCATTTAGCTATGCCAATAAAATTTTTCTTAAAACAAAGAGAGACTTCACGTAGTCTGTCCAAGCAAAGAAGACCCTCTGGCGAGATGAGAAATGACTCCAGCTCGGTCCATATTGGTTGAAAAATTATAGATTTGGTCTCAACTTGTAGATCAGAATGTTTCCTACGATTGAGATCAAATCAATAAGTTTTGAACCAATATTGACCGAGCTGGAGTCATTTTTTCATCTTGCCAGAGGGTCTTCTTTGCTTGGACAGACTATACCTGCCTACAAATATCTACTGTATGACTAAATATCAGGAATGGGCTAGTGTAATTGCTTCATGCCCGTTAGAAATAATATTCACTAATCTCAGATAACAAAAGAACTACAGGTAATTGGATTGCGTCATTATGTACATTTTGTGAAGTGAAGTTATTATCACTATCTATCCAACTTCTCTCACTCACACTCTCAAACTCCCTCTATGTCACTCTCTCTCTCACACATATGACATTACCATGTCACAGTCCAGACTTAGCTGACAAATAATACTCTAGGCTAGGCGCCACTACTTCCCGGAAACTAGATAGGGGACAACACTCACTCATGCATGTTGGCTTTCTCTCTCTCACTCTCTCTCTCTCTCTCTCTCTTCCCCTATCTGCCTTTTCTCTCTCTCCATATCACTCTCTCTGTTGCCCTGATCATCTCTCTATTACTGATTTCTCTACCTCTATTAAGGCGCCTCCATACATGCGGTATTTGGGAAATACCGAACATTTGGTATTTGGCGAACAGTTTTGCTTGCTATTTGCCAACTAACGAGCACTCCACACATGCGTGGTTTTCCGAGTACGTATTCGTACTGGGAATAGCGAATCGTCAACCGAATAGGTGACATTTTCAAGGTCAAAATTTCAAGGTCGAAAATTTCAACTTTCAAAAATCCAACACTAGGGTACTACTTTCAACTTTAATCTTGGCAATAATTGAATATTAATGTTTGAAGGAATTTTTAAAACATTAAAAGAATCAAGATTATAATTCAGTAACCTGAAACGGACTGGACATTCACTAGTTTTCAATATAATATTTGAATTGAATTTCATAGTATCAAAATTGATTATATCACTTGAAAATCATCCACAGACTGTAATTTAATATTGATCCATTCTAAAAAATTATGTATTGAATTAACATGTAAGAAACTTTTTCCTCAATTGACTTAACCTCAATCTACACGCAACAACAAACAACAAAATCAGCCGAACATGAAGGCGAATGTGTGGATGGGCAAAAAGTTCGCTATTTGCCGAACATTCGTCCACTTTGATGTGTCCAAAAGACCTGCAATGGACGGAACACACAAACATTTGTGTTCGCTATTTCCCAAATAGCGAACACTCCGCTCCACGCTAGTCGTGATTCGGCGACTAGGTGTTCGGTGTTTGCCGAGAGCGCATGTATGGAGCTGGCTTTACCGATCATCTCTACAGCCCTAATTTCACTATTAATCCAAGCATCGGTCAAACGTTAAAAGTTCTGTCCAAGCAGAGAAGACATTCTGGGAAGATAGTTAAATGACTCCAGCTCGGTCAATATTGATTGAAAAATTATAATAAATTTGGTCTCAAATTGTAGGAAACATTCTGATCTATAGTTATGTCAAGCACAGAAGAGCCTTTGGCAACATGGCAACCATTCACTGCTGCCAGTAGTCGAAATGAAAATTGTTCTAGTAGAACTAAATTTAGGAAGAAATAGTACAGGCTTAGACTATTTTTTCTGTCTCAGTTCATAATTATGTTATGATTCTTGCTATCATAAGTCAATAATTGAATAAAAAAATTTTTTCATTCGTGAAGTCAATACGATTATGATTAGTATAAGAACGGTAGGTTGGCTGAAGTGATTTTTCCCTGAAAATTCCAGTTCTGCGCATGCGTAGTTACACTCTCACTTCCCTCCGCCATCTTGCAAGAGGCTCTTCTCTTCTTGGCACAACTATCCTTCTGAAGATAATTATTATATAGTCATTTACAGTATTTTGATTTTTCTTAAGAAGGGCCTCCGAACCTCAATCCCTACTTAATCCCTACTTGCCGGCCTCGGTGGCGCAGTGGGCTAGGGCGTTACAACCTTCAGTCCGCTAGCACTGCCGCAGGTCTGGGTTCGAATCCCAGTGGCATGGCTGTTTTTCACCTCAGCACTCAAGATCCATTACCCACGCACAAGCTAAAATGCTTATGTGGGCATCATCCGCAATAAAAAAAATCCAAATCCCACAGCCCCTCAGAAATCACCCCTGGATCTAAGTATTTTGCCCCTTTACTTCAGTTTTTCGGTTCTTCTTCTTCTTCTTCTTCTTCTTCTTCTTCTTCTTCTTCTTCTTCTTCTTCTTCTTCTTCTTCTTCTCTCCTCATCCTCCTCCTCCTCTCCTTTTTCCCACATCTCCACTCTATTTTACATAATAAATAACGTTCATCAGAAATCACCTGCTCAGGAAGTTGACATGAAAGCTTATTGCATGTTCGATGAAAAATAGTAGAAAAAAATGTTTCCATGCTAGCATATCCTGTCCGAAAATGACGTGAGGATATCCTTTCATTCTCTCTCTCCCTCTCCCTCTCTCTCTCTTCTCTCATTCACTCTCTCTCTCTCTCTCTCACGCATGGTTGAGTGTTAATGGGAGGTATGTTCTTGAGCATTCCTCTCCAAGAATGGACACTTATATGTCCAAACTCCGCCTTTTTATGTAATTACAGCATCAGTTACAATACCGTTAACATAATTATTAAATCCTACATTTCAATCATTCTTGTAAGTTCTCATATAGTCTTCAATAGTCCATACTTAGTTATTAAAACGAGCGATGTAATTAGTATCATTTTTAATTTGCATAATATAGGATTTGAGCCGATGCATTTTTGTAATTTACATAAATAAAGTAAATGAATCTGAATCTGAATCTCTAACTTTGCGATCTCACAGTCTCTTCCTCTTCAACTTTATCCAACTTTTTGTGAATGAATGACAGTCGCTTAGCAGTATGGTCGAGCAAATACGACATTCCAACAAAACGGGAAAATGACTCTAGCTCGGTCAATTTTAGTTCAAAAATGATGAATTTGATCTCAAATTGTAGAAAACATTCTGATCTACAATTTGAGGACAAATTCGTAATTGAACAAATATTAAACGAACCGGAGTAATTTTACCATCTTGCCAGAGGGTTTCTTTGCTTGGACAGCCTGTATCACAATCACACTCCCTCACTCTCTTTTAATTTCTCTCAGTCTTTCTCTTTCTCTCTCTCTCTCTCTCTCTCTCTCTCTCTCTCTCTTCACCTTCTTCCTTTTCTTTATCTCCGTCTCTCTATGTCCTGTTTCCCATGGTTAATATTTTCACGGCTATTCTGATTCATGTCCGCTTGTCTGGACATAAATAACTAAATAACTAAATAACTAAATAACTAAATAACTAAATAACTAAATAACTAAATAACTTGATAACTAAATAACTAAATAACTAAATAACTAAATAACTAAATAACTAAATAACTAAATAACTAAATAACTAAATAACTAAATAACTAAATAACTAAATAACTAAATAACTAAATAACTAAATAACTAAATAACTAAATAACTAAATAACTAAATAACTAAATAACTAAATAACTAAATAACTAAATAACTAAATAACTAAATAACTAAATAACTAAATAACTAAATAACTAAATAACTAAATAACTAAATAACTAAATAACTAAATAACTAAATAACTAAATAACTAAATAACTAAATAACTAAATAACTAAATAACTAAATAACTAAATAACTAAATAACTAAATAACTAAATAACTAAATTACTAAATGACTAAATAACTAAATAACTAAATAACTAAATAACTAGATAACTAAATAACTAGATAACCACAATGTGTCTGATAATTCAACCTAAACCTACTCATGAAGTATAGTCTGTCCAAACAAAGAAGACATTCTGGCAAGATGGGAAAATGACTCCACCTAGGTAAATACGTATGAATTCATATATGATGAAATTGACCTCAAATTGTAGGTTGAAATGTTTCCTACGATTTGAGACCAAATTGATAACTTTGAACTAATATTGAATGTGCTGGAGTCATTTTCCCATCTTGGCAGAATGTTTTCTTCTCTTGGACATACTATACAAGTGGATCCCTTTCATAATTGATGCTTCTTAATGATGAAAAGTGTTGAATTTTCAGTGTTATTGTAGCTTAATCCACTTGTTAAGTGACTCTGGGTCACTCATCAAGTGCCCCCGACAGTATCGGCAGTGTAAATGTGGCAAACAGGCTCGCTTCGCTCGCCTGCGAACCCCCTGTCAGTGTAAACTGAGACAAACAGGCTCGCTTCGCTCGCCTGCAAATTCCGTTCAGAAGGGATTCGAAATTCATTGAACACCGCATTAATTTCTAGACCTACTCTGGACCTGTTTACCAAATTTCAACTTCTTCTGCCAACAAAAGTAGCTAACCTACGCTGCCGATACTGTCGGGGGTCCAGGGGGTGGAGCCCCCTGGCTATGCGGAGAAGGCGAGCGAAGCGAGACTGCCGGCTAGTATTGTATGAAGTACAACATTCAATGAACTTCTGCATCTCAATAATCTAAAAGTATATAAAATGGAAAAGCTAAAATCGATATTTGGTATTTTTATATAAAATTATTTCAAAGTATTTCATAGAATTCTTCTATAAAATACAGGAAAGCATTCAAACAAAGTTGTCAAAAATCATTCATCCATAACTTTACTCCGTAAAATGTCCACCTGCATGCTCACTGAGCTGTTAAAAGTATTTTAACAAGGCGAAAAAGTGCTAGAAAATGTAAAATACCACCTATAAAATTGACTATAAAATTTCCTATTATTGTCATATTTACTGGTTGAGTGAAGGCAGAAAGAGGTTTCTATGAGAAGGTTGAGCATTATCTAGTTATGAGAGACTATGAAAAGGAGGAGGAGGAGGGAAAGAGAAGGAGGAGGAGGAGTAGGAGAGGAGGAGGAGGAGGAGGAGGAGGAGAGAGGAGGAGGAGAAAGAGAAGAAGGAGAGAAGAGAAGGAGAAGAAGAAGAAGAAGAAGAGAAGAAGAGAAGAAGAAGAGAAGAAGAAGAAGAAGAGAAGAAGAGAAGAAGAAGAAGAAGAAGAAGAAGAAGAAGAAGAAGAAGAAGAAGAAGAAGAAGAAGAAGAAGAAGAAGAAGAAGAAGAAGAAGAAGAAGAAGAAGAAGAAGAAGAAGAAGAAGAAGAAGAAGAAGAAGAAGAAGAAGAAGAAGAAGAAGAAGAAGAAGAAGAAGAAGAAGAAGAAGAAGAAGAAGAAGAAGAAGGAGGAGGAGAAGAAGAAGAAGAAGAAGAAGAAGAAGAAGGAGGAGAAGAAGAAGAAGGAGGAGGAGAAGGAGGAGGAGGAGGAGGAAGGAAGGAGGAGGAGGAGGAGAAGAAGAAGGAGAAGAAGAAGAAGAAGAAGAAGAAGAAGAAGAAGAAGAAGAAGAAGAAAAGAAGAAGAAGAAGAAGAAGAAGGAAGAAGAAGAAGAAGAAGAGAAGAAGGAGAAGGAGAAGGAGAAGGAGGAGAAGGAGGAGGAGAAGGAGAAGGAGAAGGAGAAGGAGAAGGAGAAGGAGAAGAAGAAGAAGAAGAAGAAGAAGAAGAAGAAGAAGAAGAAGAAGAAGAAGAAGAAGAAGAAGAAGAAGAAGAAGTGAATGAGCTATGACTTGAACAATGTACACCTGCAGAAACTTGACTTGAGAAACAATACAAGCCAGTAAATAGGCAATAAAAGTTACTGTGAAAATTGACACTACTTTGGTCTGTCCAAGCAAAGAAGACATTCTGGCAAGTAGGGAAATGACTCCTGCTCGGTTGATATTGGTTTAAAAATGATAAATTTGGTTTCAAATTGTAGAGAAAAGTGTTTACAACCATTTGAGACCAAATTTATAACTTTTAAACCAATATTCACCAAGCTGGATTCATTCTCCCATCTTACCAGAATGTCTTCTTTGCTTGGACAAACTATACTAGTAAACTATATTATTGCTAGTTAATACTTACTATAGTCTGACCAGCAAAGAAGAGCCTCTGGCATGATGGGAAAATGACTCCAGCTTGGTCAATATTGTTTCAAAAATTATTAATTTTATTTCAAATTGTAGGAAACAATTTGATCTACTATTGAGACCACATTTATAATTCTTGAACATATATTGACCTAGCTGGAGTCATTTCCCCATCTTTCCAGAGGCTCTTCTTTGCTTGGGCAGACTTTAGCAAACAGCAAAATTGGAAATTTTAAATTGGAAATAGATAAGTTTAAACTCTTGAACTATTGAATTGAAGCGTAAAAATTTTTATTGAAGAGTGAAAATTTCCAATCGGTTAGGCGGTTTCAGCTGATGTCAAAAATGACAACTCTAATCTACCTTT
>CM029559.1:6965318-6995318 GCA_017141385.1 Sogatella furcifera
AAGAAGAAGAAGAAGAAGAAAAAACTCATTATTGAGTTCAATGCATGTTAACATACTGAAACGAATCCGTTCACAATAGAAGTAAGTTACTGTAATGATGTTGGGACTGCATGCTATGCAATAGAGCCGAATCAATTTCAGTGAAAATAATTATTATTAAAGCTGACGCCAAAGAGGTTAGGCGGTTTCTTCTGTTCCTTATTCGCTCCAACGTCTGATGTTTTAGATTAGAGTTGTAATTTAGCTATGCCTAGATAATTTTTTTCACATCGATGTGATTTCCCTGACAACTACCAAATTTTCAATGTTTATGGGCCAGTTGTCTATAACTTTGTTAAGTTATAACACCGTGATTATCCCGGATAACGACATCTTGTACCAACGGCAAACTAACTCAATTCAAATAGAGAATAGAAACATATAAATTACTAAAAAGCCTTGAGTTTCAATAGTTTCATTTACAAAACTCGATGACACATCATTTAAATTAAATTTTATTGCCTAAAAATATTACTAACCTTCAAATTCATGAATCAAGTTTAGATTTATTATCATTGAGACAATGATATAAATGAGGTCATGGAAAATTTCAATGGCGGTTTTTTCAAATTTAACAGGTCAGCAGCTGTTTAATTAGAATTGAATACTAATTTCACAGCACTAAACTAATCGGCCAGAATTAAAGGCGTTAAAAATTTTAACATAACCATCAGCTGATGATTAAATTTTCAATATCTGAAAACAATAGTAGCTGAAGGTTTTCGATTTTTTTGGTACTACCAACATGACAACAATTAAGTTGTATCAGCATGCTATTTCCATATTGTGTTTTTGTTCCAATAAATAAATAATTTATACAATAATGAGATAATTATTGATTCTAATATCTATTTTGAATATTTTGCTACTACTATCACATTTCAATACTTTATTCATTTGAACGTTTTTCCACTTTGAAACAGTGAAATAACGGTGATTAAACTAATAGAATGTACGTGCAACACAAGGTTCTTATAGGTTCTCTATATATTAACCTTGCGTGCAACCGGCCCTATAACTTTTCTTTTTTAACAATGCTCAGGTAAGTTTCAGTAACATTTGATATGAATATCTTCCAACATCCTTGAAGACTTTGCTCTGAATCATTTCCCACCAACAAAACATTTAAATAAATTCAAAAGTTCTCCATATAAGCCTCACTTATCTGAAAGTATTTTTTCAAAAACGTCGCCAGCCCAAAAATACTTTCCGGTGGATAAATGACCATAAAATAGCTTCCATAGTAGACAATATAATTACTTTTTTATTTGTGCACTTACGAACTCAAAGTAGACGAGAAGATAATAACTTTTTTATTTGGTCCTGGATACTTTTTTATACTTGGAAAATGCTTTTGATACTTTGCTAGACCTTGACAAGGCGTTTGATAGCCGAGTTCCATGCTAAGTGGATGGAGTGATACAGGCTCGGCGATGGGTCTTGTGTTTTTCAGCATTTATAATATTATGCACTCCACTAATGGACTAGATTAGAGCTTGCATTAGGGCCTTATCTTTGCTTCAACACCAAGTTGATATTCTCTTCTTCTTTTTTTCTTTTTCTTCTTCTTCTCCTTTCTTTCTACTAACTTTGCTTCTCTGTGTTTCGTAGCTTAAAACAAAATAAAAACCAGCTGATAAGAAGGAAGATGCCTGCTGCTTGTTATTCAGTATTTTATTACTGTTCTATCCGACATCAAACCAAAGAGGTTTTTCGTGTTCCTTCTCTTCACCGATCTTCTTCTTCTTCTTCTTCTTCTTCTTCTTCCTCTTCTTCTTCTTCTTCTTCTTCTTCTTCATCATCTTCTTCTTCTTCTTCTTCTTCTTCTTCTTCTTCTTCTTCTTCTTCTTCTTCTTCTTCTTCTTCTTCTTCTTCTTCTTCTTCTTCTTCTTCTTCTTCTTCTTCTTCTTCTTCTTCTTCTTCTTCTTCTTCTTCTTCTTCTTCTTCTTCTTCTTCTTCTTCTTCTTCTTCTTCTTCTTCTTCTTCTTCTTCTTTGCCTCCTCATTCGTTTCCTTCTAATGGACCTGTGTTTGACAGTGTTGATGCTTGCCAGCACACAATGTATGACATCATTTTTCATACATTATAGCGGAGAGTCGGATTAGCAATTGAATCATCCTATATTTATACCACAATTTCATAACTTCAGTAGGAAATTGTCAATCATATCTTCCAAAAATTCCAACAATGCTATTATATTGTGGCCTGGTGTAATTGTGTAAATAATAGGCAGTTGTGGGAAAGTTATTTTCGAGAATTGTATTGGTTTGCGTCAATTAAAGTCTAGCCTGGGGCTAAATACAGAATAATGGCAGAGACAGGAATAATAGGTCAGACGTGTTCAGAATTTCTTCTTCTTCTTCTTCTTCCTCTTCTACTTCTTTTTCTTTTTCTTCTTCTTCTTCTCCGACCTTCCTTCTGCCCCATCATAAACCTGTCTCCACATTGTGTTTCGGTTCGGAGCCCTTCATTAGCTCTGCCAATGGTGACCCTTCCTTGGCTAGGCTTCAACCTACCCTTTCATTAGACCGTCTCAATAATAATTATCAGGGCAAGAAGGTCAAAATTTGGCTGAAGAATTTTTGTTGGGGCTGCAGCAACGGTCATTATATCATTGGGCTTGGAGACGAATAAGGAGCAGGAGAAGGAGGAGTAGAAGAATAGAAGAAGAAGAAGGAGGAGGAGGAAAAATATCGAGGGAAGAGAAAACTAAAACTGCTGAAAAAAGAAGTAGAAAAGGATAAGATTATTATGGAGAAGACTAATAGAGGGAAGCGGAAAAACAAGAAAAAGAAGAAGAAGAAAAGAAGAAAAAGAAAGAAAAGAAGAAGAAGGAGGAGGAGGAGGAGGATGAAGAGGAGGAGGAGGAGGAGAAAGAGGTGAAGGAGAAGGAGGAGGAGGAGGATGAGGAGGAGGAGGAGGAGGAGGAGGAGGAGGAGGAAAAAAGAATATTCCCAAATCAGATGAAAATCAGGTAGAAGGGTAGAAGAAGATGCAAAAGGTGATGAAAAAGAATAAGAATAATAAGAAAAATAACGAAAGAGGATGAGAGGATGGGCTTAAGAAGTAAATATGTTGAATGAAGAAAAGGGAATGAAAATAATCAAGTGGGTGATAAGAATGTCGAGAAATAGGGAAATGTTGAAACAGCCTATGAAGATGAAGAAGCATGAAATAAAAAAGCGAAGTTGACAAAAAAGCTTAGAAATTGAAGAGATGATAAGCCAGAAGATGATAAAGAAAAATGAGGAAAAAAATTGTCAACGGACAGAAGTCGAAGGGGAAATAGAAGAGGTAAATGATAATAATAATATTCGTGTAACCTGGCTGGCTCAGGTCTGGTGTCAGAGTTTTCAGGTCGCTCCTGATCGATTTCAGGGCCTCTGACATGACGTAACGACTGTTTTTAGGCAGCCGGGGCCGACGGCTTAACGTGTCCATCCGAAACACGGGGAAGTGGCTTGAGAAAAATTTCTGGTCTGACCTGGGTTTGAACCCGGGACCTTTGGGTTGCGACGCCAGCACTCAACCCACTCAGCTACGCCACCCCAATAGAAGAGGTGACAATATAGGGAATATAAAAATGATAAATAGAAAGAAGTAGTAGAAAAACAAAATAATGATGGAAGAGAAAAGAAGACCAAAAATTGTGAATGGAAAGATAAAGAAGGAAGGCAGGAGATAGCAAAGAATAAAGAAAAATAGAGAATTATAAAAATACAAATAAGGAAAGATGAGTGAAATATATGAAAGGAGAAACGAAGGAAAGAGGAGAAATTGAAGAAAAAGAAGAAGAAGAAGAAGAAGAAGAAGAAGAAGAAGAAGAAGAAGAAGAAGAAGAAGAAATGGTTACAGCAAGGATGTTGTTGTAAAGGAAACAGCCAATTTCAAAAGTTATCTTTTTTTGTTGATGTTTGCCCGATTCATATACTTTTCCAAGGCCTTTGACAGTTCCGGCTCCCCTCATGAATACAGGGTTCTGTTCTAGGTCCTCTGTAATCTTTTATATTTACGAAATTCCTTTCAAAATCGGTCTGGAGAGCAGTTCTCTCCAGATTTAGCAAACAAAGAGCCGCTTTCTTCTGTTGAGTGGTGAGTCTACATCATCTTTTGTCTCCAATTACTGGTTGGAAATGTTTCAAAAATCTTCAAACAAGGGAAATTTTAGGCCCTTAAATGTAACGAAAACAACGGGATATGGTAACGTTTTCAAAACTGTATAGTAGAGCTGGTATACACACTGGCGGCTCGTGCCCACAGAATAGGTGAAGTGCTGTACAATAAAAGATACGGGCACTTCACCTGTTTCGGGGGTACGAGCCGCCAGTGGTATCAGGAGGAATGTGCAATACTTCTTAGGCGGAAAAAGTTCCATAGAGATAAAACATACCACCAAAAACCTTTGATACTAGATGAAAATGGCGAAGAATTGAAATTTTTTCCAAAATAATATTTTACATTTATAATCATTATTTTTATATCTACATAAAGCCTCTAAAAAATTAGAAATATAATATATTGAAGATAATAATTACTAATGTAAAATTAGCTGAGAAATTCAATGAAAATAGTTACAAGATTGTAACTTGAAGGGTTATTAGATATAATAAGGGGTAATAATCAAGGGCTACTTGAAGATAGTAGAGAAAATATGCTAGGAAATACAATTTAAAACAATTACTGGTTATAAATGTATATGATATCATGAATTTGTATTTTTAATTGATGGAAGTTGTGAAGGGGCTTGTGGGGGCTTATGGGGCTTGATTTTGCCGTTCGGTAGTTTGCCGTCCACTACCACCCACAGCATCTATTGTCTCTTTGGATTTCAAATACATCATCTTGGCATAGCTCAATGACTACTGTACCTGACAACATCAGCTGTTAGAGCATAGAGAGCATTAGAGAGCATAGAGTGGTTCATAACGAATAGCCACACGAGCAAAGAAGAAGAAGAAGAAGAAGAAGAAGAAGAAACAGGAAGGCTCTCTCATAGAATGGATATCAGTAGTTCATTATTTACTTTCAAAAGTCCATCTTCATCTATCTGAACTAAACATGTCTCAAAACCACTTCAATGCTCACCCTCTCTCTCTCAATCTCTCTCACTCTCTCTTTCTCACTAACCCTCGCGGTTCCTCCCTCTGTCTTTCTCTAACTCTTTCTCTCTCTTACTCCATTTCTCCATCTTGTCTCTTTTGTCTACTGTTCACTGTTAACTGTATCCAATATCTATTGTTTGACCGATTCCTCAATACATTGTATAGTCTACCAACAACGAAGACCTTCTGGCAAGATGGGAAAATAACTCCAGCTCGGTCAGTATTGGTTCGAAAATTAAAAATTTCATCTCAATTTACAGAAAACATTCTGTTCTACAATTTAAGAGTAAATTTATAACTTTTGAACCAATATTGACCGATCCGGAGTCATTTTCCCATCTTGCCAGAATGTCTTCTTTACTCGACCAGACTATATTATAGTGAGCTGAAAAGATTCTTTCTTCTATTGTGAGGATATCCTACATAACATAATAGACCAGACAGGACCTAGGCGCCTATAGCCCGTCCAAGCAAAGAAGACCCTCTGGGAAGATGGGAAAATAACTCAAACTTGATCAATATTGGTTCAAAAATTATCAATTTGATCTCAAATTGTTGGAAACAATTTGATCTACTATTAGGATCACATTTATAATTCTTGAAAAAATATTGACCAAGCTGGAGACATTTTCCCACCTTGCTAGAGGGTCTTCTTTGCTTGGACAGACTCAAATTATTCAAAGATTTGAACCCAGTAACCTTTAAAACAATATAGAAATTTGAAATACGGAACTCTTTGGTAATATTGGTTCAAATATTGGAAAATTTGGTCTAAACTTGTGAAACAAAGTGTTTTTTACTATAAGCTTCAAACTTGAAAATTTTGAATTAATATTGATTGAGCTGAAGGCATTTTCCCATCTTGCCAGAATGTCTTCTCTGCTCGACCAGACTATTATCTAACTATTCCAATAGAAATAATTATTATTATAATTGTATAGTTATAGTTGTGCCAAGAACAGAAGAGCCTCTTGCAAGATGGCGGAGGGAAGTGAGAGTGTAACTACGCATGCGCGGAACTTAAATTTCCAGGGTAAAATCACTTCAGCAAACCTACCGTTTTTACACTAATCGTTATCATATTGATTGCACGAATGAAAATATTTATTCAATTATTGACATATAATAGCACAAATCATAACATAATTATGAACCAGGGCCCTGGCTTATAAACATTTTACAATCCACATTACTCATAATTCGTGGATTTTATGGGCGTTTCTGTCTCATAAACGTTTCCAATAAAAAGAAAATTCTACAGTATCAGCTGATTAAAAAAATGACATGAAACCAATTTACCTCAAGTAAATAGAATCTCGAAATAGTCCAATGTTATTCCTTTAAAACCAAAACTTTGCTCCTAATTTAATGATTTTGATATATAAATTGATTTATTATTATGAATATATTCAATAATAATAATATCGATCGTTATTTTTATAGTGAGATTTGAATAGGAATCATTTTTGTCGCTAAAATAATATCATAACCTACAAAGAAAATCGTAATAAGAAACCAAGTCAGAAGACCCTAGCCTTTAATCTAAAATGGCCGCGATGGTTCGAGTTTAAACAGCTGATATCGTGAAATTGTCGTCTGCACCAATTTACATGGGATTTCCTATTCCACTCGAACCATCGCGACCATTTTGGATTCGAATGTTAGGGTCTTCTAGTGAGTTTTGGCTGATCGTTGATTCAACAGCTGATCCTTTCCAAAATTTGGAAAATTGTAAATCGAACGTTTTATTGGTGAATCTACAATCCCAATCACTTGTTTTTCATCAAGAAAAACAAGCTGTAAATCTTTATAAGCCAGGGTCCAGGATAGAAAAAATAGATTGAGTCTCAATATTTCTTCCTAAGTTTTGTTATATTAGAACAATTTTCATTTTGACTACTGGCAGCAGTGAATGGTAGCCATGTTGCCAAAGGCTCTTCTCTTCTTGACACAACTTTATCTTACATTGATTCATACGACAATTTGACTGTAACCTACCTTAGTATAGATATAGCCACAATAGCTATAGTCTACTTGGAGTTGAAAATAAATTATGGTCAATAAGTTAATCATCAACCAATAAAAAATCTTCCTCTTCAAATAAATTCTTTTCTGAAAGCATCCGACATTCATGAAGTCTTTTCGGCTCCTTAAAATGTCCACATTTTTTGTCTTTCCTCGATTTGATTGGCGAAAAAGGAAGATCAAGAAGATAAAAGAGGAGGAGGAAGAAGAAGAAGAAGAAGAAATTATCTTGATGAAACGGAGAAGTAATGCTTCTTTTTCAGTCAAAAAGACCGAACCAAACCAATAGGCTGACCTGAATTTCTAAGAACCTGATTATTTAAGGGTGGCGCCTACCAGAGAATGCACCGGCTGCCATGATACAGAAAGGAAGCGCACCTGATGATACGGGGTTCCTTGCGTTGCATGTGATATGATACAGATGGTCGAAATAATTTCATTTTTTCATTATTTTGTCCGATTATATATATAGTCTGTTCAAGCAAAGAAGACCTTCTGTAAAGATGGTAAAATGACTCAAGCTTAGTCAATATTGATTCAAAAATTATTATAAACTAGCCGGTAGGCTCGCTACGCTCGCCTCAACTGTCTAGCCAGGAGGCTCCGCCCCCTAGACACCCATCCAGTATCAGCAGTGTCAGTGAAACAAGTAGGCTCGCTTCGCTCGCCTGCATATCTTCTGTCAGAGTCAGCTGAGGGAAAAAGTCTCGCTTTGCTCGCCTGCAGATTCCATTCTGATGAATTTTCTTCGATCATCATAATATCACTTGACAGGGTTCTTTTGGGTAATCGTTCGGAATTAGTTGTTCTATTACCTCAGCTCAACCTGGGTACATGATTTGAACGTATTTAGTTCAGTAGTTTCCGAGATATAGACAAAAGTGCAGATTCCTAACATTATAAAACCAAATACATAACCTCGGAAGGGTTTCGAAATTTATTGGACCCAGCATTTCTAGACCTAATCTGGACCTGCTTACCAAATTTCAACATTTTCTGCCAATTGGTTCTCGAAAAAATCAAGAAAAACTCATTTTCTCATCTTGCTAGAATGTCTTCTTTTCTCAACCAAGCTATAATATAGAATATAGGTTGTATTTACCATTTTCTGCCAATTGGTTCTCGAAAAAATCAAGAAAAACTCATTTTCTCATCTTGCCAGAATGTCTTCTTTTCTCAACCAAACTATAATATAGAATATAGGTTGTATTTACCTCAATATAATTGGATTACAGGTAATTGTAATTAGCCTTTTGACTTCTATTCCTGATGTCAGTCATATCAATTGATACAACCCCTTTTCCGTATCATCTGAGCAGTTCTCTCCGTAACAGAACTGACGCTGCCTCGTGGCTTTCCTTCCTGTCGGAACAAGAAAGTTTCCCCTTCTTCAACTTCGGTTCAGTTGTATCTGTAACGTTGAAGGTGGAGGTTATGACATTTTTGCGCTGTGTTCTAAATTAGAATTTCACTAATTTTACTAGTTTATTACAATTAAATTTGTGAAATTAACTTTTTATCAAAGTCAGTGCATAGATTTTGTACTTTCTGAAAAATTTTGAAGTTCAGCTGTTATGAACTGTTTGATAGTAAAAGAAAGTTTCACTGTTTTTTGATGTAGTTAGTTGCTTTGAAAATTATAACATTTTCGAAAATGTCGTATCTACAAAATTTTGTGTTCCTTTTTGTGTTTTGTATTGTGTTCATCGATTATGGAAAGTGTGATGTTTTCGGATCCTTGGATATGGATAAGAGCAAAATTTTGGGAAATAATGAAGGTAAGAATTTAAATCAATTTATAATTATTATACAGTTGTCTGTCCAAGCACAGAAGACATTCTTAGCAATATGGGAGAAAGACTCCAGCTCGGTCAATATTGGTTCAAAAATTATCAATTATGTCTCAAATTGTAGGAAACATTTTAATCTACAATTCCAGACCAAATTTACAATTTTTGAGCCAATAATGACCGAGCTGGAGTCATTTTTCCATCTTTCCAGAATGACTTCTTTGCTTGGACAGACTATAGTAACTAAATTTAAGAATATTTGAGTTTTTTTCAAACCAATAAAAATATTGCCCTGGTGGAGAAAACCATTACAGACAGGTTTCACCTCGAAAATTTGTACTTGGCCAAATACTGGTCACCCATCCAAGAGCAGTCCACAGTGTTCGTGACTTAACTTCACAAAACCAATGAAACAAGCCGAAATATAACTTTTTTTTCACTGATAGAGCACCAAACACATACCGGATTCGAACAAAGTGTTCTAGGCCTCTACACCGACTGTCAGTTCTAACTGCAGTCCAAACTGACAGTTGGAACTGTTGACTGTGAGGAAAATTTTGGCTCGAGCTACCATTTGGGAATCATACCTTACGATTGAGAGTTGATATAACCTAACCCAACTACTATACTGTCTCTTTTGATTTTAAAAACATCTTCTAGGGATTGATAAAATAATGAGAACTTCGCTAATTAACTACATCAGCGCACAAGGAATAAATGAAACTGGCTTACTTCAGCTATTAAATAAATTGAAAATATAATGAGACTTTCTTTCTATAGGATCGGCACATTTTAACAGTATTAAACTAGTAGTTCTGTGAACAGTAGACCTCACGAAGTCTCTTATGGATAGGGGTTATTCATGAAGGGAATACTTCGTTATGTTGAGTTTCATTAATTGCATGCAATTAATAATAAATTCGACAGCTGGTTCATCATGAATAATTCTATAGTGTGAATTTTCCTATGTTCAGAAGTATAAATGTATAGTAATATTTTAGCATGGAGGTAATTCCTTTTCCTTTCAAATTATCCTTAAAATGCAATATTTCAATAAACCTTACATACACATCAAGGCGCAATTTCAAGAGGAACATTCCTGTCAAATTTCATCCGAATCTATTGCCGCGTTTTGTCGTAAATAAGGAACAAACATACATAAAGAGAAATGCAAAATCGTTGTCTTGAATCTAGACCTCACTTACGTTCGGTCAATTAATGAATTATTATTAATTGATAAATGACAACACTAATTGACATCAGCTGTTGGAGCGCACAAAGAACGAATTAATGAACCTGTATAAATTTAGCTATTAAATAAATTGAAATTATCATGAGACTTTCTATAGGATCGGCACATTACAACATAATCATATTATTCATAATATTGCTAAATGAAAACTCTAATATTGATTACATCAGCTGTTGGAGCGCACAAGGAGCAGACGAAACCGCCTAACGTTTTGGTGTTAACTATAAATTGGAACGATTTCCATTACCATCCTCCTGAATGCTAAAACTTTGTAACTTATATTAATAACATTATAGTAGATATTAATATTATAATACTGTAGAAATAATGAATGATTCATTAGTTCATAACAGCTAATTAGAAAATAATATACAGGGTGTTTCAGGAGGAATGTGCAATACTTCTCAGGCTGATTCCTTACACCAAGTAGACAAAAAAGTTCCATGGGACCAACCCCCAAAAACGCTTTGTTACCGAGATAACAATAGCGGGAAATTGAGATTTTTCAAAATATATTAATTTTTTTAATTTTTAGAGGCTTTAGTGAGGTTCTAAAATAATCAATTCCTATGTAAAATTAGCTGAGGAATCAATATTGGAAAAATATGCTAGAAAACGCCATTTTTCAACAATAAGGGTTAAAACTGGATAAGGAATCATATAATTGTATTTTTTATCAATGGAAGTTGAAGAGAGTCGGATTCTAAAGAAAAAGTTGAAGGGCGGCGATTGTGTAAATCTTACCCATACCTCAGAAATGGCGATAAAAATTGCAAAATTGACAAAACATAGCCCAAGTGATGAATTTGTGTTTAGTAGCGATTTTTGATCGCTATTTCTGAGATTTGGGTAAGATTTACACAATCGCCGCCATTAAACTTGTTCTTTAGAATCCGACTCTCTTCAACTTCCATTGATAAAAAATACAATTTTATGATTCCTTTTCCAGTTATAACCCTTCTTATTGAAAAATAGGGTTTTCTAGCGTATTTTTCCAATTATCTCAATAACCGTTAAAGTTACAAACTTGAACTTGTTTCATTGAATTCCTCAGCTGATTTTTCATAGGAATTGATTATTTTAGAACCTCACTAAAGCCTCTAAAAAATTAGAAAAATTAATATATTTTGAAAAATCTCAATTTTCCGCCATTGTTATCTCAGTAACAAAGCGTTTTTGGGGGTTGGTCCCATGGAACTTTTTTGTCTACTTGGTGTAAGGAATCAGTCTGAGAAGTATTGCACATTCCTCCTGAAACACTCTGTATATCTCTAGTCCAATAGTCGATTAAATATAGGTATAGAAATGCATCTTGGAGAAAGTTGGAGTTCACAACTAGTCTATCAAGCAAAGAAGACATTCTGGCAAGATGGGAAAATGACTCCACCTCGTCAATATTCGTTCAATAATTTTAAATTTGATCTCAAATTGTAGAACAGAACGTTTCCTACAATTTGAGAACAAATTTATAGTTTTTGAACCAATATTGACCGCGCTGGAGTCATTTTCACATCTTGACAGAATGTCTCCTTTGTTTGGACAGACTATTCCAGTCAGTCTATTTATAACCACTTATTCATTGCCTATGACTCACGCACGCGCAAGGGCTCACAGTAGACTTGTAAATTGACTAAAAATAAAACGTTTCCTTCATACGGGACTATTGGATGGCGCCAATTCATAATTACAAGTTACAAGTGTAATTTTAGTGGAAAGTTTCGGTTACGGTATTACGGTTTAGAATAATGCTAATCTGATAAGCTGCTATTTTCGTGTAATAATGAATAATGAATCATCAAATCCAATTAGTAGATAATTGGGAGAAGACATTCTGTGTTTAGTTCTGAAGGTGATGGTTATTCATTTAGTGTATTTTATTACAATGAGACGAAGTTAGAATCCTCTCTTAAACTTGAGAGAGGACCTGCTAGTCCTAACTTCGACTGATTGTAATAAATGATAATAAATGAATATCGTAGGGAACATTGTTCTCTACAATTTGAAACCAAATTGAAAATTTTTTAACCAATATTGATTGAGCTGGAGTTATTTTCCCATCTTGCCAGAATGTCTTCTTTGTCTTCTCTAGTGTCCTCGACCATAGACTTGCTATAGAGGCTGGATAGTTCAAATAAAATCCCTGGTTACTATCGAGAAGAAGAGGAGTAAGATTAAAAAGGGGATGAAGAAGAAAGGAGGAGAAAGAAGGAGAAGAAGATTAAGAAGGAAAAGGAGAAGGAGGCGTGAAAGAAGAAGAAAGAAGATAATAAGGAAAAGAAGAAGGAGGAGAATAAGAAAGAAGATAAAGAAGGAGATGAAGAAAGAAAAAGAAAAAGAAATCACTTAGAAGAAGGAATAAGTTGAATGAGGAGAATAAAAAGAAGAGGAAAGAAGATTGAAAAGAGAAGGAAAAGAAGAAGGAGAAAGCATTGGATAGCAGAATATTAAGAAGGAAAAAGAAGGAGGAGGAGAAAAAGAAGATAAGGAGAATTAAGGAGATAGAGAGAGAAAAGAAGAGGAAGAACGATAGTGGAATATTTTAAAAGAAGAAGGAGGAGGAGGAGGAGAAGAAGAGAAAGAAGAAAAGAAGAAGAGGAGGGAAAAAAGTGGAAAAGAAAAAGATTGAAATGGGCAGGAAGGAGAAAATGAAGAAGAAGGAGAATAAGGAAGCGAAGAAGAAAGGTAGTAGAATAGTTTTCACGGTGTATATAAGACAAAGGGCCTGGTGAATAAAAACAAGTAAAGACTTTACTAAGGGTTTTTCGAGTATTTACTAGCTTTGGAGTGAATAAAAACCTGTCTAGTAGAGGCTCGACTCGAGCGTTTACTAAGGGGCCTAGTAAGCTCTAGTCGACCTTGAATTTTCCTAGTGTTTACTAGCTTTTGTGTGAATAAAAGCTAGTAAAGACTTTACTAGGCTAGTATTTACTAGCCTTTTTGCAAGGTAGGGTCAGAGCAGACTTGCAAGAGAATACTAAGGCAATTCCCCTCTAACATATTCAAGTTTATCAACGAAAATTAATTATTTAGCCTATTCTATGGAGCTATTTTACTATCTATTGAAATTATTTAATTATACAAATATTTAGGAGCTTACAAAAATTATTTTTCAATCGGCTAATTTCTGTCAGGCTGGTCTTAAACGGTAATATTTCTATTATTAAGGGAAATCTTGTGAAAGAGAGAAAAAAACAAAATTATATTTAATATAAATCTCTTATTATATTATAATACTATTGGAATATTACCATATAATATCGGACTGCGGACATTTCTTGCTTATTTTTAGGCCAAATTTATTTATTTAAATAATAACTATTTAATTATTCATTTATATAAATTATTGTCATCACTATAACTATACTATGATATGGTTCAGTATATCTTATATAAAGATAAAACTGATATAACAATTCAACTAGCTAGTATAGAAATATAATTTTTCATATATATAGAACAAGATATAGTTATATACTGAGATTAGGCCTATAGATAGTCTTACGTGGGCTTTGTGTCGGTTTATGGTGCAAAATAGATTGGAATGTTATATTTTGGTATTCGACCAGAACTTCCAAAGATTTCTTATCTAGACTACGATACCGTGATTCTGTAATTAGTAGGATGGCAGGTAGTGAGTAGGTCATAGCAGATGTCATCTATATGAGCATTGAAGAAATACAAAGGCTATAGAAGAAACTGCGTGAGAATAATAATTATGTTTGTCCCTCTTCTAGGAATCAATGAAAGCAGTACCGTAATTGGGTTGATGGCAGGTAACAAATATCTTGTGCAGCTCTCCACTGTTCATTGATCAGTCTTCAGTTGACCAATATTATAATAAAAAGAAGTACACCTGTAGGCTTACACATTATGCCTACTACACCTAACTGTGATTAACAGTGTGACTAGAATCCATGGCTATTCTTAATTTTATTTTCTGAGAAATATCTAGAATAGGCCCACACCTGAAGAATACCAAAATGGTCGAACCGAGTACAAAAAAAAAAAAAATTAGTTGGCCTACTCGTTTCATGTTATTTTATTTCAATTTCGCTTTCTTGTCCAGCCTATTCATTCAATGCGGTGGTTGGAATCCATCATGAAAGGATTTGGAAATTCGAAAATGAAATTCTAATATCCAAAAGCAAGATAGTGCCAGTTTCAATTTCCTGTCTTTTTCATCAAGGAATATTATATGACTTAATTAGGAATAGAAGAAGTTTTGGGGGATTGATTATTTTCTTCTACCCATATTGTACATTTGTACTCAAATAAATAAGTATAAATTTCAAGAAAATCCCTATTATTGAGACAGATTATAAGTAGCCTAATCAATTTTATATGAAAATAGATTATTAGTAACTATAGAAAATAGAAACTGGTAACTCTTAATCTGAAACTTATTTCAATTTCAAACTGACAATTTTAAACTGTCTCACTTTGAAACAGAACAGCAGATATCCTGGAAAGTTTCCTCTTCAAAAATATTCTATGGGCTGTAGCCTGATTATTCAATAAATTATTTTATCTGTAAATCAAAATAATTTGATCCTAAAATTATTTTTCAAACTGACATTTCCGCTTTAAGAACAGTTTCTAGATATCCACAAACAAATATGCTCGAGAGATTCAATGTTTCTTCTATTTGAGAGAGATTTGAAATATTCTGATGTGTAGAGCTTGATTCAATCAATAATTTTATTCATTCAAATGTAGGACTAGAAATAAAAAGAATTCATTCAGGTAGACTTGAACTTTTTGTATTCGGTTGCGACCACATCTATGAATAGCTGCTCAGTAAGAACTAGGGAGATTCTATGTGAATAAAAGCGCTGGAGAGTATACTCTCTAGTAAAGACTTGGGTTTTTCCTAGTAAACACTAGAAGAGAGCGTACTAGGGTTATTCACTTCGAAGCGAGTGATAACTAACCGGGCGAGCGTTTACTAGGTAGTAAAGACTTTACTAGACAGACCGTACTATGTAGTATTTACTCGTTTTTATTCACTTGGCCCAAAGTAATGAAATTGAAGAAAAAAATTGAGAAAGGGACAAGAGTAAAATGATATATGAAGAAGAAGTAGGTATTAGATAATGAAGAAGAAGAAGAAGAAAGGTAGTAGAATAGTAATCACGATTACTTTGGCCTGAGGTTGGCAGAAGATGAAAATGATTATGAAGATTACTTTGATTATCCTGCAAATAGCCACAAGAACTGGTTGGGCAACTACACTCCATACTAATCAAACATATTACCGTCTTTTTGTTCTACCATCCCACCAGAATAATTTCCATTTCTTCTTTTCCCCGTCTTCCTCTCATTTTGCTTTCTGTCTCCTTTTCATCTTCTCCTTCTTTTTCATCATCATCATTATCTTCTTCTTCTCCTCCTCCTCCTTCTTCTTCTTCTACTTCTCCTCCTTCTTCTTCTTTTTTTTCCTCCTCCTCCTTCTTCTTCTTCTACTCCTCCTCCTCCTTCTTCTTCTTCTCCGCCTCCTCCTCCTTCGTCTTCTTCTTTTTCTCCTCCTCCTCCTCCTTCGTCTTCTTCTTTTTCTCCTCCTCCTCCTCCTTCTTCTTCTTCTCCTCCTCCTCCTTCTTCTTCTTCTCCTCCTCCTCCTTCTTCTTCTTCTCCTCCTCCTCCTCCTCCTCCTCCTCCTCCTCCTCCTCCTCCTCCTCCTCCTTCTCCTCCTCCTCCTCCTCCTCCTCCTCCTCCTCCTCCTCATTCTTCTTCTTCTTCTTCTTCTTATTCTTCTTCTTCTTCTTCTTCTTCTTCTTCTTCTTCTTCTTCTTCTTCTTCTTCTTATGCTTCTTCTTCCTCTTCTCTTATCCTCTCCATTCCTCAATTTTCATATCATAACCGTTGTTCTGTTCCCAGTTTTTCTCTCACTGTTTCTCTCGTTTTCTTTCTCCTCTGTTTCCTTTGTCGTCTTTCTTCTTTATTTATTTTTCATTTTTGAGTACCTTCTCCTCCTCCATTTCCTCCTTCTTCTTTTTGTAATTTTTGCATTTTTACTTTACTCGTATTTTGTTTGACGTTAACAATTGCGATTGAATGAATTCAGCTCATTCTCTAATTCTTTATCTTTCTCGACTTTCTTCTTATTTCATTTTCTTTTGTCAACCTTATTCTTTTCTATTGTCTTTTATCTTCCCGTCGTTTATTATTCCTACAGTATTTTATCTTTTTTTTTACTTTTCACTAGTGCAGACCATCCAATCCCAGTAGATAATTTCAAAGTGCCACCCAGAAAAACAATCCAATAACAAAATAAATTGGATCTTTCTAAAGCAATGGATTATAACAGGTTTAAAAACTACAGGGTTGCAATCTAGGTCCAACAAAGTTTATAGTTTGAAATACCATAGGGTTACACTGTAGGTCCAACAAAGTTTCAAATATTTATTTTGTGAATAAATAAATAATTAGTTTGAATACCACAGGGATACATTCTGGGCCCAACAAAGATTTTAGTTTGAAAGCCACAGGTTTGCAATCTAGCCCCAACAAAGTTTCTGGTTTAAAATACCACAGGGTTACATTCTGGGTTCAACAAAGTTTCAAATATTTCATTCGTGATTTAATAAATGAATTAATAGTTTAAATGCCACAGGGATACATTCTAAACCCAACAAAGTTTCTAGTTTGGATTACCACAGGGTTGCAATCTAGGTCCAACAAAGTTTCTAGTTTAAAAATTTTTCAAATGCTTTAGTCTGAAACAGAACTGGCAGACTTGATTAATATTAGCGGTGGAGCAGGAGAAGAAGACATACACAGAGCAGAAGATAGTGAAGAAGGGGGAGAAAGAAGAAGAAGAAGAAGATTGAAAAGGAATGCATCCTGATACTCAGTCAGCCAGCCATCAAAGCTAATGGCTTGTTGGTTATTTTATCTATAGATATACTAACAAAACAAACAACATCAGGTAGTTAACAATCTATATATCTACCGCCGTGCATCCAATTTCCTTTTCCCCTCTTCTTCTTCTTTATTTTCTTCTACCTCCTCCTCCTTCTTCTGTTCTAATGGAACCCTGAACAGGACCACTCAACAACCATTCATTACTCTCTCTCTCCCTCTATCCATCCTTCTCTCTCTCCCACCGTATCCTGTTCCTTTTCCTTCCTTCTTTCTTTTTTTCAACTGTCTTCTTATTTTTGCGGGCAGTATGTATAATAACAGGGCGGCTGGTACCCTGAGAAGAGGCGCGCTGCTTCTTCTCCTTCATCCTCTTCTTCTTCTTCTCCCCCATCTTCTTCTTATTCTTCTTCTTCTTCCTTGAGAGCGCGCTCTGAGGAAAAGACAGGGCGAATAACTAACAACAGAGAATTGCTTTTAGCTCTTCAGTTTTTCTTTTATTTCGACCGCTATTTCATTTTGTTTTCTACCTCCTCCTCCTCCTCCTCATCCTCCTCCTCTAGCGACTCCTTCTCCACCTCCTCCTACCCCATTCTTCTCTTGGTCCACCCTAATCAACGTCTGTTCATCAAGATGGGTTTGTTCTTTATCTTTCTACTTCTTTTTTTTCTTCTTCTTCTTCTTCAATTTCCCTTGTTGTTCAAATGCTCTTCATCAACCTCTTGTCATTGTCTTCCTCCTGTTTCTTCTCATTATTTTTATACTTCTTCTTCTTCTTCTTCTTCTTCTTCTTCTACTTCTTCTTTTCTTTGTTCTTCCTCCTTCTATCTTGGTGGGATTATTTCTCTACCCTTTGGAGAAAGACTGCATTCAATAGTAAATAATTCACATTATTATTGGATATCTTATAGTTTTTATAGAGTTCCTATTGATTTTATAGAATTCAATGATGAAGATTAAGAGAATTTTTGATAAGATTAGGAGTGAGATAAGTGGAAGAGTGAGATGATGATGAACAAGAATGGGAAGGGAAATGAAAGGGACAAGAAAGGGAAGATGAAGAAGAAGAAGAAGAAGAAGAAGAAAACGTTGAAGAAGAAGAAAACGTTGGAGAAGAAGAAGAAAACGGATTAGGACAAAGACAAGAGCTCGAAGATGAAAAGTATTAAAAGAGAAGAAGATGAAGAAGAAAAAGATTACGAAGAAGAGGCCAGAGAAGGACAAAGACAACAGTTCGATGATGAATAGTACTAAAAGAAAACTTCAAGAAAAAGAAGAAGAAGAAGAAGAAGCAGAATGAGAAGAAGAAAAATAAGAAGTAACTTAGTAGTATTCAAGATGAATATTTTGAAAAATATTTCAGTGATTGTAAAACAAATAATAAAATCGTAAAAACTGCTCTTAGTCGGAGCGCTATAAAAATCAGACAGTATAAAAATAAAATCAGGATAAAATGACAGGATGTTGTCTCATATAGTCTGTCCAAGCAAAGAAGACCCTCCGGCAAGATGGGAGAATGACTCAAGCTCAGTCAATATTGGTTCAAAAATTATCAATTTAATCTGAAATTGTAGGAAACAATTTGATATACTATCAAGACCACATTTATAATTCTTGAACAAATATTGACTAAGCTGGAGTCATTCTCCCATCTTGCCAGAGGCTCTTCTTTGCTTGGGCAGACTATATTTTTATGCTTTTTGTTTTATGCCTTGATTTTTGTTGGCTTTTCTTGTCATCTGCTTATTCATTTTTTTATTTCCAGTTTTATTTACATTTTGATAACGTGGTTATACCGGTATTATGCATGAAATTCAATCAGAAGTATCATCTCCTGTTTATCATCATCATCTTCTTCTTCTTCTTCTTCTTCTTCTTCTTCTTCTTCTTCTTCTTCTTCTTCTTCTTCATTTTCTTCTTCCTCTTTTCGTTTTTCATCTTCTGCTCGTTCGTAATGCATAATAATGCGTTATTATAGACAAGCAATTTTTAGCTGGCGAGTAGCTCATAAACCTATGTTGACTATAGTCTGTCCAAGCAAAGAAGACCCTCTGGCAAGATGAGAAAATGACTCTAACTCGTTCAATATTGGTACAAAAAATATTGTTTTGGTCAGAAATTGTAGGAAACATTCTGATTCACAATTTGAGACCAAATCAATTATTTTTGAACCAATATTGACCGAGCTCGAGTTATTTTCTCATCTTGCCAGAGGGTCTACTCTGTTTGGATTTGGACAGACTATAACTCTGTTACAGTACTTATATACTTACTTATACTACTATACTATATATACTTACTATATACTTACTTAAATACTTACTAGATATAAGTAGATGACTATAAGATGATGTTTCCATTCAATACACATATCATTTATTTCAGATATCATTTCTGATATCTCTATATATAAAAGCGAAATGACACTGACTGATTCATTCATTCATTCATCACCAGAACTAAAAATCCACTGGACCGAATGCGTTCAAATTTGGCAGGCATGTTCAGTTGGACGTTTAGACGCGCGCTAAGAACGGATTTTAAAAACTTTTCAAGGATACGCCAAATATTTTAGTTTTTCTATAGTTTTTCAACGTTTTCTTCATTTTTCGAGAACCAATCGGTAGAAAATGTTGATATTTGGTGGGCAGGTTCAGATAAGGTCTAGAAATGTTGTGTTGAAATATTTCTTCAATCCGTTCAAGATTAGGCCAGTAATCAGGTTTTCAAAATTGTAGATGTGTTGCGGGTTGCATATCTTCCGCCTTGATACGACCAATCCTAACTGTAAATTCAATGGTTCAGCGCGATTTTAGATGAACTAATTTGGAAGATCAAGTTTGAATCATTGAATCAAGTTTCAAACTATATATATACTTCCGATATACTTCCCAAGGTTACGCTTAATATTAGCGTTTTACTATTTTTGGAATTTTCGGAGTTTTTCTTAGATTTTTCTAGAACAAATTGGCAGAAAATGTTGAAATTAGGTGAACAGGTTCAGATCAGGTGTAGAAATGCTGAAATAAATTTCGAATCCCTTCTGAACGGAATTTGCAGCTGTTTGTCTCAGCTGTCACTGACAGAGGTTTTGCAGGCGAGCGAAGCGAGCCTGTTTGACTCACACTGCCTATCTTGTGGGGGTCCAGGGGGCGGAGCCCCCTGACTAGGCGGAGAAGGCGAGCGAAGCGAGCCTGCCGGCTAGTATGTTATATTATTGTTGTATCTATTTGTTCTATATGTCCCTATTTTTTGTATTCATTTGTTCTGTATGTTCTAATCGTTCTAAATGATACAATTATCATTTCTGGTGATACGTGTATCAAATAGAACAAACCTTCCAAACCCCAAACCTCTCTTCTAACATGATTTATAAAAGACCAGCTGCTTCTAAAATTAAACCTACTAGAGGAAAGTTTTGCAAGGGGTCTACATCCAGATACCTTCTTGGTGAATAGTAGTAGAAGAAGAAGAAGAAGAAGAAGAAGAAGAAGAAGAAGAAGAAGAAGAAGAAGAAGAAGAAGAAGAAGAAGGAGTAGGAGGAGGAGAAGAATAAGCAGAGGTAGAAGAAGAATTTTTGTCTGGCGCCTATGTTCTTCCCTAGGGTATTCTTTCTATATGGCGCCACTCTGAACATACATAGGGGCTCTACAGACTATTCTAGTTAGGGGTTGTCTACCTTACAGAAAGGAAGCTCATTGTGATACGTCGAAATTGAAATTTTACAAAAATGCAGCCTGTTGAACTTTTGAATGCATTATTTATTTATACATTAGTACACCATTGTATTATTACGTTATACATACAGGGTGTTTCAGGAGGAATGTGCAATACTTCTCAGGCTGATTCCTTACACCAAGTAGACAAAAAAGTTCCATGGGACCAACCCCCAAAAACGCTTTGTTACTGAGATAACAATGGCGGAAAATTGAGATTTTTCAAAAAATATCAATTTTTCTAATTTTTTAGAGGCTTTAGTGAGGCTCTAAAATAATCAATTCCTATGTAAAATTAGCTGAGGAATTCAATGAAACCAGTTCCAAGTTTGTAACTTTGTAACCATGGAAAACTGCCGGGTTTTTCCAAGCTCACTCAAAGTTGAGGGACCCTCAAATATTAAGGGACACTCATGCCGGGTTTTTCCAAGCACACTCAAAGTTGAGGGTCCCTCAAATATTAAGGGACACTCATGCCGGGTTTTTCCAAGCACACTCAAAGTTGAGGGACCCTCAAATTTTGATGAACAGCTGACATTTTCTATGATAAGTATAGGAAATGTAGTAAAGTGTAGTAAACTTGAGGGTCCCTCAAATTTGAGTGTGCTTGGAAAAACCGGGCATAAGTGTAGCTGACGACAAACATTTACTGGTTTTGTCTGCTCCTTGTGCGCTACAACAGCTGATGTTGTCTAATAAAGTTGTTATTCAGCTACTCCCAGATGATGTTTTTGAAATCAAGAGACAATAGATGCTTTACATCAGCTGTTGGTGGGTTACATAAGCGATGAAACCACCCAACCTTTTGGTGACAGATATAATACAGTACTTGATAATAACACTACTTTGTGTATACCGTTCTTTTAAGAGTGGGTGGCAGTGGACGGTAAACTGCTGAACGGCAAAATCAAGCCCCATAAGAACAATGTAATTTTTATCAATCTCTTGGAGCAGATAGAGCCTCTATTTATGGACAGAATTCTACGTTCTTTATGTCATTGGAAAGAGAATTTAATTCTCCAGGGGCGATACTTTTTACTTTTTCGATTTTTAGTTTATTTTAATAATTATCGCATAATTAATTAACTAAAAAATTATTGAAATGAACTGAAAATCGAAAAAGTAAAAAGTAACGCCCCTGGAGAATTAAATTCTCTTTCCAATGACATAAAGAACGTGGAATTCTGTCCATAAATAGAGGCTCTATCTGCTCCAAGAGATTGATAAAAATTACATTGTTCTTATGGGGCTTGATTTTGCCGTTCGGCAGTTTGCCGTCCACTACCACCCACTTTTGGAAGTAATAGTGAGTTACATATTTTCAATTAAAATCAATAACATAATCCATTATGTTAATAACATAAAATTATTTATTAGTAATAAAATTGTGATATTCATCGGCCCATTACAACTGTATAACATTCATTTATATAATATCATCACAGCATTCGATTTTTTAATAATATTTCAATTTCATTATTTTACTGCACGACTGTACTTAATTTGTATCATAATGAGTTTCCTCCCTATTATGCGGAGCCCTAGTAGCAGATCAAACTATTCCTCTCGGTAGAATCCTTTGAAAAGGAGAAGAATGAGCCTACCCTATTATGTTGTTTTTGTTATTCTTATCTTGAACTACCCTTGTTTTTACCTCACGAAAATACAAAGAGGGGTAGTTTGTCATTCTTTTCCTTCTTCTTCTTCTTCTTCTTCTTCTTCTTCGTCTCTATCTTCTCCAAGATCTCTTTTCTTTCATCATTTTTATTTCTGTTTTTCAATCTTTTCTTTCTACCGCTTTTTGGTGAATGGAGCCAAGAAAAGAATGTTGGAGCCAGATCTAAACATTTCATTGCTTTAAAAGTTTTTTTTGTTAAAACCAGAATTTTTTTTCAAGATAAAATTAGGTTCAATACTGCAAAATATACCTTCTTGAGAAGAGTTTGCAGGGTGTTTATTTTTACTTTCAATATGATACATTAATCTAAGAAGATACACAAAATAGATTTTATCAAATTAAAGACTCTGTTCGTTTGTTATGAGGGTGAAGCCCACATGAGCTCATAGGCTTGTGCGTGGGTAATGATATGGATGATAGATGACGACTACTTTGAGGTAGTCGGGACCGACGGCTTATCGTCTCCTCCGAAAAACAGGGTGGCCGTATTTATGTGATTGTGCTGTGGTCGAAAATTGTTCTCCGCTTGGGACTTGAACCAGGGTCCACCTGGTTATCAAACCGGCGCTTTATCGGCCTAAATAGGTTTTTATTCCTCAAGTCATTCAATTCAGACTAACAATTAATTTGCTTCTCTAACATAGATAATTATATATTAGATAACCGTATTAAACCCCAATGTTTGATTCTAAGCAATATTCTATATTTATAGTTTTTTCCTTATAATATTGTACTAGTAGTTCTGTGAACAGTAGACCTCACGAAGTCACCCATGAATGTGGCATTACTCGTGAAGGGAATACTGTTGAGTTGCGTCATTGCATGCAATTAATAATAAACTCGATAGCTGGTTTATCATGAATAATTCTATAGTGTGAGTTCTCCTATGATCAGAAGTATAAATGTATATAGTAATATTTTAGTATGGAGGTGAATCCTTTTCCTTTCATATTATCCTTAAAATACAAATTCAAGAAACCTTACATATACATCGACGCGCAATTTCAAGAGGAACATTACTGTCAAATTTCATCTGAATCTATTGCCGCGTTTTGTTGTAAATGCGGAACAAAGATACATACAAACAAACATAAAGAGAAATGCAAAATCGTCGTCTTGAATCTAGACCTCACTTGCGTTCGGTCAACTAAATTCTATTTCCACTAATAATTCTTTTTTCTTTCCAGTGCGCTGTTATTGTAACATGGCAGAATGCATTACTACAGGCTACATGTGCAAATCTCAGAGGCTGGGCTGTTTTTCGGATTTAGCCGCCGTGACTTCGCCTTCTTCCATAGAAATGGTTACTCATGGTTGTTTGGATTTGTTAGACAAGTGAGTTTCAACTTTTCATTATTATTATTATTATTATTATTATACAGGGGAAAACCTCAAAGTGGCACACCTGGATGTAATGCAAACGGCATGAGATATCAATGTGGGGCCCCGGCCATTCATCATATAAAACGTTTCTTCAATTTTTCAGGTAGTAAAAAATTTTGTCGGCCATCTTGAATCCGCCATATTGGATCCAACTTCACTTTTTTAAATAGGAAGGTGGACATATTATGCACGATTTCGATGCAGTTTTTCAAGAGAAATCGAATGCCCAAAACCAGACATCGGAATGTCTAGCCGTTAAAAAGTTATTAAACTTTTTTAATCAGAGATTTTCCCTATAAATCAGTTGATAACTCCAAAACGGTTCGACCTATCAATGTGCGGTTTTCGTCATCAATTTTGTCTTGAAATTCTGTATCGAAATCATGTATCACATGACCATATCGGCTGATTTACACTTTTAGTCCGCCATCTTGGATTTGTTGTAATTTAAAAAAAAGTAAGATCGCCATGTGATACATGATTTCGATACAAAATTTCAAGACAGAATTGTTGGCGAAAACCGCACATTGATAGGTCAAACCATTTTGGAGTTATCAACTGATTTATAAGGAAAATCTCTGATTAAAAAACTTTAATCAGAATTCAGACTTTTTAATAACTTTTTAACGGCTTGACATACCGATGTCCGGTTTTGGGCATTCGATTCCTCTTTGAAAACTGCATCAATATCGTGTATAATGTGTCCAATTTCCTATTTAAAAAAGTTTAGTTGGATTCAATATGGCGGATCCAAGATGGCGGATACAATTTTTTACTACTTGAAAAATTAAAGAAACGTGTTATATGAGGAATGGTCGAGGTCCCGCATTGATATCTCATGCCGTTCGCATTACATCCAGGTGTGCCACTTTGAGGTTTTCACCCTGTATATGGTTCAACATCTCATGAAGGGCATAGGCCTACCAGCTACATACCAAGAATGTAGCCATTTAAGCCGCGTATCGACAGTCCGAGGCATGTGCCACGAATGCCTCGCAGTACAGTCTGGTGACGCAAAAAAAGTATAAACTCGTGGCTGAGGCATATGTGTGAATATAATCTGCAATAATCGAAAATAATTATAATTATAGTATAGTATATAGTATATAATTATAATTATAATAAAAAAATCTGCATTTTTTGTAACCAAAAATGCGAGCACGCGAACAAATTGACTAGCGCCATCAAGCGGGAGACAAAGCAACTAAGCTCTGACAATTGATAATTTGGACTTTGGAGGTTAGTTTGTGCTCAATTAGTAGATAAAAATTCAAGGCAATGCTCATTATTGCCTATTAGAACCTTCTGCACCCAAATAGAACTCTTAATCACAAAAATGCATAGGAATGGGGTACAATTTTGAGGTTAGTTTGTAGAATTGTTCGTTGTGCATTGCGAGGCAACAGGCACTTCTCGCTGCGAATTGTGTGCAGCGTTTGCCTCGCTGCTAGCAAACCCGGTATCGAAAGCCCGAGGCATGTGTGGCACATGCCTCGGACTGTCGATACGCGGTAGATAGTAGACTAGTAGTAGTACTCTTTTTTGTGTCAACAGACTGTACAGCGAGGCATTCGTAGCACATGCCTCGGACTGTCGATACGCGGCTTTTAAGCCATTAACCAAGAACATACCAAATATTCACTCCATATTCAGAGGTGAATAATCATGAACCAGGCTAGAGGTAGAGTGAGGTTAGCACGTAGATCCTCTCAACCATAAGCCAGTTTCTGTAACCAAGTGTCGGCGCAGAACACTTCTGAATAACATCCAGTTAATCAGTTAGAGTGTAATGCAACAATTACTAGGCTATTCCTCTACAGACAGGCAACGATTGACTATCTTTACTAACGACAGCCATTCTCCCAAAGGAGGGTGGGTGTTATAGCCTGTCCAAGCAAAGAAGACCTTCTTCCCTGAATATTGGGAAAATGACTCCAGCTTGGTCAATATTTGTTGGATAATTATAAGTTTGGAATTAAATTAAATTGTAGGAATCATTCTAATCTACAATTTGAGACCAAATCAATAATTTTTTAAACAATATTGACCAAGCTGGAGTCATTATCCGATCTTGCCAGAGAAAATGACTCCAGCTTGGTCAATATTAGTTCCAAAAATTATCAATTTGATCTTAAATAGTAGAGAACATTATGATCTACAGTTTGAGACCAAACCAATAATTTTTGAACCAATATTGACCGAGCTTGAGTCATTATCCCATCTTGCCAGAGAAAATGAATCCAGCTTTGTCAATATTAGTTCCAAAAATTATCAATTTGATCTTAAATTGTAAAAACATTTCGATCTACAATTTGAGACCAAATCAATAATTTTTTAAACAATATTGACCAAGCTGAAGTCATTATCCCATCTTGCCAGAGAAAATGAACCCCAGCTTGGTCAATATTAGTTCCAAAAATTATCAATTTGATCTTAAATTGTAGAAAACATTATGATCTACAATTTGAGACCAAACCAATAATTTTTGAACCAATATTGACCAAGCTGAAGTCATTATCCCATCTTGCCAGAGGGTCTTCTTTGCTTGGACAGACTAAACTTACTATTTAACAGTATTTTGTGTTTTGACGTGGCCTATACAAATTTGTTGTAAAAGTATTTTATTTGACTTATTTTTTAAAAATCTTTTTTAGGAATCTTCAAACCACCTGCAGAAATTTACCTGGTAAATCAGACCCTCTGGATAGCAGAGCCCCAAAATCTCTACTTCTATGCTGTACTGAAGATATGTGTAATGATGTGGATATCCCTGGAAATCGGATAGATTTAAATAATCAAGGTATGCCTAATATTTCTTATAATCACAAAAATATTTAGAATACATAATAATCAAGAATATACTAAATATTAATGTGTTGTACTTCTGTTAGTATAGTCTGGCCAAGCAGAGAAGACCCTCTGGCAAGATGAGAAGTTGACCCCAGCTCGGTCAATATTGGTTCAAAAATTATCGATTTGGAAACATAAATTGTAGGAAACATTATGATCTACAATTTGAGACCAAATCAATAATTTTTGAACCAATATTGACCGAGCTAGAGTCATTTTCTCATCTTGTCAGAGGCTCTTCTTTGCTTGGTCAGATTATACTGCAGCTATAAGAAGTGGATAACCTCATCATTGATAAATTATACATGGAGTCTGTCCAAGCAAAGAAGACCCTCTGGCAAGATGAGGAAATGACTCCAGCTTGATCAATATGGGTTCAAAAATGATAAATTTGGTCTCAAACTGTAGATTAGAATGATTCCTACAATTTGAGACCAAACTTATAATTGTTGATCCAATATTGACCGAAATGGAGTCATTTTCTCATCTTGCCAGAGGGTCTTCTTTGCTCATTTCTCTTAGAAGGATATAAGGTTATAACTATACTATAGTCTGTCCAAGCAAATAAGACAATCTGGCAAGATGGGAAAATGACTCCAGGTTGATCAATATTTACTCAAGAATTATAAATGTGGTCTTAAAAGTAGATCAAATTGATTCCTACAATTTAAGAACGAATTGATAATTGTTGACCCAATATTGACCGAAATGAAGTCATTTTCCCATCTTGCCAGAGGGTTTTCTTTGAAGATATTCTGGCAAGATGGGAAAATGAATCCCGCTCGCTCAATATTGGTTCAAATAATTTGGTCTCAAATTGTAGGAATCATTCTAATCTACAGTTTGAGATCAAATTTATTATTTTTGAACCAATATTGATCGAGCTGGAGTCATTATCCCATCTTGCCAGAATATCTTCGTTGCTTGGACAGGCTATTGATATCTGTTCAGTATCTAGGCTTGATTGAGAACTTTGAACACTGTTGAAATGTTTTGAAAATACTGATATAAACCATTCAAACATTAACCAGATACAGAGTACTCCATTAATAGGGCTAAAAAGAGTTATGTTCGAACTCAGAAGTAATTGAAAGATTGAGTTAACCCAGCACTCAACGAGATAATTAATTTTGGAACACTTGAAGTATGGTCTGATCGAGAAAAGAAGACATTCTGGCAAGATGGGGAAAATGGCTCCAGCTCGGTCGCAGTTCAGGTGGTCTGTATAGCGTTATCTGGACCTCTTTGTCTTTGTAAGTGAGTCAAACAGGCTCGCTTCGCTCGCCTGCAAAACCTCTGCCAGTGTCAGCTGAGACAAGCAGGCTCGCTTCGCTCACCTGCAAATTCCGTTCAGTAGGGGTTTGAAATTTATTGAGCACATCATTTCTACACCTAATCTGGACCTCTTTACCTAATTTCAACATTTTCTGCCAATTTGTTCTAAAAAATCTAAGAAAAACTCAAAAAATTCAAAAAAATAGAGAAACGCTAATATTAATCGTAACCTTGGGAAGTATATCGGACATAGTTTGAAACTTGATTCAATATCTTCCAAATTGATTCATCTATAATCTCGCTGAACCATTCAATTTACAATTAGGATTGGTCGTATCAAGGCGGAAGATATGCAACCCGCAACAAATCTACAATTTTGAAAACCTGGTTACTGGCGTAATTTCGAACGGATTGCAAAAATATTTTAACACAAAATTTCTAGACCTCATTTGAAACTGCCCACCAAATATCAACATTTTCTACCGATTGGTTCTCGAAAAAATGAGGAAAACGCCGAAAAACTAAAATATATGGTGTATCCTTTAAAAGTTTTCAAAATCCTTTCTTAGCGCGCGTCTATAGATATAGATATAGATTGGTAAAGGGACAGTTTTGGGAGTAATCCTGTTGAACCTTCCATTAAGTATGTTGTAACTTGATAATAATAAATAATAATTTGAGGCTGATTTTATATTATTTGATTATATTGAATCAAATTTGATGAATATGTTCGTCTGCTGGTCTATGGAAGATAGAACTGAAACTAAAAACAAATTTATCTAAAAATGTAACATGGAAATTAAGAGTAATAAATTTCTAATCAGTCCAGGATTCAGATCACCTGTGGGGAGAGCTTTAGTCTGTCCAAGCAAAGAACACATTCTGGCAAGATGTGAAAATGACCTCAGCTCAGTCAGCATTGGTTCAACAATTATAAGCTTGGTCTCAAATTGTAGACAACTTTCTAATCTACAATTTGAGACCAAATTTATAATTTTTGAACCAATGTTGACTGAGCTGGAGTCAATTCGCAATCTTGCCAGAATGTCTTCTTTACATGGACAGACAATAGTCTGAGGAGTATCTAAAATGAAAAATTAGAAGAGCAGAATAAAAATTGAAAATTTACTGCAGCTTCAACTTGACGACATAGCTGCGTTAATCAAAATGACAGCAGGTGGTCTGTATAGCGTGTACTGGTCCTCTTTGTCTTCATTCTACTTCTTCTTCTTCTTCTTCTTCTTCTTCTTCTTTTTATTCTCTAACATCGACTGAGTCGTATCCTCTTTTTTTTTACTCAATTTTCATCTTTTGAGCATTCTTCCTCGTCTCTGATCTCTGTTTCTTGTTTTTTGTCCTTCTCCCTCTTTTTCTTCTTCTTCTTCTTCTTCTTCTTCTTCTTCATCATCATCATCATCTTCTTCTTCTTCTTATTTTTCATCATTTGAATTTTATCTTCTTTTGTTCTCCACTACTCAATTTTCATCTTTTGGACATTCTTCGGTTCCTCGTCCACTCTCACTTTTCTTCTTCTTTTTCTTCTCCTTCTTCTTCTTCTTCTTCTTCTTCTTCTTCTTCTTCTTCTTCTACTTCTTCTTCTTCTTATTTTTTATCATTTGAATTTTATATTCTTCTGTTCTCCATTACTCAATTTTCATCTTCTGAACATTCTTCGGTTCCTCGACCACACTCACTTTTCTTCTTCTTCTTTCCTTTGGCTTCTTCCTTCTTTTTTCTTCTTCTGCTTAATACCTTCATCTTTTCTAGTTCCTTATTCCTTCTTATTCCCTTCCTCTTCTTCCTCCTTCTTGAGCTATTCTGTGTCTTGAGCTATTCAAGAATTTTTCACTTCTTCTATGAAATCTTCCATCTATTTACTTCTCCCTATCATCCTCTTTCTCCTCCTCCTCCTCCTCCTCCTCCTTCTCCTTTTTCTCCTTCCATTCCTCTCCACCTCCTCTTTCTTACTCCTCCACCTCTTCGTTTTTATTGTAAATCTTGAATAATTTTAGAAGTAATTTCTTAATCATTC